>PVKM010021651.1:0-22350 GCA_004027735.1 Carollia perspicillata | reverse complement strand
GGGGGTGGGGTGGGGGTGGGGTGGGGCAGAAAAAGCCAGATGAGGTGTAACAAATTGTAACTGATTACAAATGGACACACATAAATGAATCTTGCAAAAATGTTTTAAATCTTGTCTATTGCCTCCTCCCTTTCTAAAGCTGAACTGGAGAAGAAAGGAAGTGTGAGCCTTTCCGGGATGGAAAGGGTCATCTCTGGTGTGATTCCAGAAGGGCTGGTGAAATGGAACCCGATCCTCGTCCATATGTCTATTTGATTATTACTTTTAAAAGTGGTATTATTTCTTCCTTGAATATTTGAAAGAATTCACCAGTGAAGCTATGTGGGTCTGTAGTTTTCTTTGTGGAAATGTTTTTGAACTGTATTTCTTTCACAAAGATAGCACTGCTCAATTTCCTGTTGCTCTTTGTTTTAGTTTTGATACGTTGTGTTTTTCAAGGACTTTTTCTGTTTTATATGTGGCTAGCTTTATTGGCATACAGTTGTACGTAGCATTGTTATGTGTTCTATCCTCTTGCCTGTGGGATCAGTAGCGATGTTCATTCCTAGTGAGGTGGATAATTTGTATTCTCTTTATTTTTCTTGATCAATCTTGGCCATTTATTTTAAAATTTATTTTTGTAGGCTGATACTTACATCTGATAAGCACATCCGACAGATGAGCTAACCACTGAATTAAAAAGGAGTACATTTTCTAGAAATCAGGAAATAGGATTTTAATGTCTAGAAGTAAAAATTGCTTACTTCATTAGAAAAAAAATTTGCTGAGGGAAAGAGTGTTTCAACCTGATGTTTTAAATTTTACTTTTAATTGCTCTATGTAACTCAGTATATTTGAACTTGGTGTGGCAAGATCTATTGTAAATAATCTTGAGTTAGAGTTATTGTATAGTATTTGCTGATATACAAGGGGGACCCCCGCAAAACCAGAATTATCTTCTAGAGGGAGAGCCCCTTGTAGTCCAGGCTTCCCTTGCTAGTGAGTGTTCTGGGAACCCATCTGTATCCATGTACCAGCTGGCATTGTTGTGAGAGGCTGCGTTCAGATGCAGTAAATTTTTTTTTGAGACTTTCAGTGTGTTTGCCCACTTCATGATGGGTGATTTATGAGCACACATGCCCACACTGCACTGAGTGTTCAGCAATTTTCGACAAAAAATGGCATGACCCCCATGCCCCAACCCCTCTATTCACCCAATCTTGCCCTGAGCGACTTTTGTTTCCCAGGATGAAAAAAGTCCTCAAAGGGAAATATTTTGCTGATGTGGAAGAAGTGAAACAAAAAAAGGCAGAAGCACTAAAAGGCATCAAAATCGAAGAGTTCAAAAACTATTTTGAGCAGTGGGGAAAATGTCTCAATAGGTGTATTGCATCAGATGGAGATACGATGAAAGTGACTGAAGTTTAAACATATAAGAATGAATACACAAGTTTTGATAAATAAATCCCAGGGTTTTGGTGCCCCCCCTTCATATTCGTTTTATGTTGACTGTCGACTGGAATAAAAGAAGTTTCCTTTCCTTCCCATTCAAGTGTACTTTGAAAGCATGATTTCTCAAGCTTAATACAATTGATATTTTGAGCTAGATGATCCTTTGTCCTGCGCGGCTGTCTGGTACACCGTAGGATGCTTACCACCATCCCTGGCCTCCACCCACTGATGCCAATAACAGTCCCGTAGTTGCGGCAACCAAAATGTCCCCAGACATTGCCAAATAACGACTGTTGGGTGGGGGGAGCAAAATCACCCCATTTTGAGAATCACTGCTTTACAGTAAAGGGATGGAAAACCTTTTGTGCTATACAATATAACTGAGGACCTGATGGAACACATCTGCAAAATGCGAGGATCCCTGGTTTAACAGGTGTTGCCTTCGGAAAGGGATGCTTGACTTTTCCAGCTGAAGGAGGCTTTGTTTTGTGTCACCTTTTGTCAGTATTACCAGAGGATCTGGAGCTATAAGGGGGAGCCTTGAGCCCCCCAATTCAGTCTTTCTTTGCAGTAAAATGTCCCCTAAACCACCCCTCGTGCGGATAGAGTGCCTGGCTTTCCTTGGCAGCTTGTCCTGATGTTCAGGGCACTTTATCTTTGAAAGGGCTAAATCAATATGAACTTCATTTTGCTTATTAAAATCGTTTTCATCATCTTTTGTTCTCTTCATTAAGTAGAAAGACATCAAGGATCCTGTCCCATTTCTTAACATCCTTAATTACCTTGATGGCCTTTCTAAATTTAGAATTCATCTCCTTAGCTAGAATCAAATCTGCCCAGATTAAGTCTTTAAGGCACCCTTCCTGCACGTTCTGTTCCTTCCTTGGGGTCTGTAGTCCTGACTTCACTATGGTTTTCTATGTGTTTGAGAGATGCAGGAGTTGTAGGACAAGGGACTGGTTTTTCCTTTGTTGATGCCGGAGGTCCTTTAAGGACAGTCAGTAATCTCCTTGCCCCTGCTCCGCCATCCTCCGCTCCTACCCACCAACAGAGACCTTCAGGTGGGGTTTCCTGGGAGAGCTGAGCAGGAATGTGGGAAGCAAGGGTTAGAAGGAGGCTAGAAAATCTGCTATTTTGTATGTGCATCAGGTCACCCTTTTAGGTGGGTTTTGAAATGGCAGCTTAAAGTCAGGCATCTGTTCCTTCACGCAAGGAGCTATGTAATTAGCAGCGAGATGCAAACCCTTGAGATAACTCTATTTCTGCAGCAGTTTAAAAAAATAGATTTCATTTTAGCTTTCTCACATGGCATATTCCATGGTAAGTATGACAGAATTAAAAACATAGATTAGGAAGCAGAACATTATCAGCCCTTCAGAAATCCCCAGCAAGCTCCCTTTCCCGACGTAGTCTCGCCTGTTCTTGCACTTTATATAAATGGAATCATACGGTATGAACTCTTATGGCTGGCAGCTTTTCACCAACATTAATAACATTATTTTATTTTATTTTATTTTTTATTTTTAGAGAGAGGGGAAGGGAAGGAGAAAGAGTGGGAGAGAAACATCAGTGTGTGGTTGCCTCTCATGGGTCCCCTGCTGGGGACCTGGCCTGCAACCCAGGCCTGTGCCCTGACTGGGAATCGAACTGGTGACCCTTTGCTTCACAGGCCCGTGCTCAATCCACTGAGCCACACCAGCCAGGGCTAATAACATTATTTTAAAACTCCGTGATGTTTTCTGTCCAGAAGATAGACCTGCTTCCAAATCATTATGGTTAAAAGTGTTTATTTAATGCCTACGTGCATAGAGCTGTCAACACAAACCACTGACTCCTACCCTCTGTCGTAAGGGGGAAATGTTAACACAGCAGGAGCGATAAGGACTTTGAAAAAAACTGATGAGAGATGACAAAGATAAGGCCTTCCCATTATCCACCTCAGAATGGAAAGTACATCTTGAGGGGTTGTGAATAAAGAGGAAGTTGGAGACATGGCGTATTTAGTCAGGATAGGATCAGTATGAATATTTTGTGTCTTTGGAGTATAAGGATATAATATGTTGAGACCTCCCTTCAGTTAGTTTCCTGAAGAAGACGGAGTTTTAGAAATTGTCTGAATTAATGGTAGTCAATCAGCTGTTGGCTAGTGGGTATTCCAAGCTGAGTGCAGATTTGGAAAAAGGGGTGAAGGTCTGAGTCTAGTTTTCATCCTGACAATTTTCAGAAATAGATACAAAACTGTTTTGCCAAAATAACTTTTCTTCTTGTGTTCTTTGGAAATAGACAATAATAATGTCTTCATTTCTTCAATGAGGAATTTTGCCATCTTGTTGACTGAAGTAATGATGGAGTCAACAAAATGAATGCTTTGTCATCACATAACGTTGGCTCGAAATCGTACAATGTCACCGCTGCATTCCAAGAAGTGGTGTCACTTCCTACCCCCGCCCCAGTAATGTGAGAGCACTCCAGTTTCTCCATAGCTCCACAGCATTTTGTCTTTGTCACAGCATTGAATTTTTCAAAAATTCGGTAAGTGTGAGGTGGTATTTCACTGTTAATGTTGGATTTCCTTAAAGAGGTCAAAACCTTTTGATAAATTATTGGCCGTTTGTGTTTTCTCTTTCATTTATATCCTTCTTTGTTTTTTCTTAATTGATTTATAGGAATTCTTTGTACCTCCTGTATACTAACTCTTAGTTAACTGTGTTGTCAATATCACCTTCCTCTCTATGGCTTATCTATCAACTGTCAAACACATATTTTGTTGTGCAGGAAAATTATAAGTCTTTTTCTCTAGTCTTTTATGATTTCTGCCTTTTATATTTTTACCTCGTTTTAAAATCGTTCCTATCTCCAAGGTGATGGAGATGTTCTCCTGTTTTAATGTATTTTGTCTTAAAGTTGTTTTTTTTTTAAGCATGTATTTCATTTTTCAGTCTTTATTCCATTGGGAATTTAGTTTTTTGGAATAGTATGAGTTACAAATCTATTTTTACTTTCTATTTCCCATGCATAAACCACCAGGGACTTAATATCCATCCTTTCCCCATTGAACTTGACAGAACGCCGTCTCTCATGTATTCAGTTTCCCTGCTGTGTATGTGCATGCATCTCTGGACTCCATTCTGATCTTTTGTATAGTTTGCCATCTGTGCACTAACACTGCATTGTTCTAATTCCTATAGATTTATATATAATATGCCTGGTTATCTCCTTGCAGAACTTTTCTGCTCTTGCTCTCCTTTAAAAGTATCTGAGATATTCTTTTTTTTTGCTTTTGGAATCAGCTTTTCATGTACCACACACATTTCTACGAGGATTTTGAGTGGCATCACAGTGAATTTACAGAATGATTTTCATGATAGTCACTGTGTTTATTTATTATGTTGAACCTTCTTCTAATTGCTGGGATACATAGTGTATCCCTTCATACAATTAGATCTTCTTTTACATCCCCCAATAATGCTTCTGCACGCCTTTTAAAAATCTGCCCTGGCTGGTGTAGCTCAGGGGACTGAGTGCGGGCCTGCGAACCAAAGGGTCGCCAGTTCGATTCCCAGTCAGGGCCCATGCCTGGGTTGTGGGCCAGGTCCCCAGTAGGGGGCGCGCGAGAGGCAACCACACATTGATGTTTCTCTCCCTCTCTTTCTCCATCCTTTCCCTTCTCTTTAAAAATAAATAAACACAATCTTTTAAAAAATCTATTCAAGGCCATAGTTTCTGTGGCTTTGTAAAAGAGAAAAAGTCAGTCATAGTTTCTGTGGTTTTTTAAAAAAGAAAAAGTCAGTCACTCAGGGTTAAATGTAATGCCATGGGATATCATGTTTCCTGCCACAGACTGGTGACTTCTGCAGAAATGGACAGGCTCGTTTAGATTAACATAGCAGCTGTGGGGGGAGCCGATTCTGAGTTATCATGTCTCAGCCTGGTCCAAACAACTGAAGCAAAGTGAGGTACTTTTCCTTAAACCCTTGACATATTATAATGAGATAAGAAAAGCAAACCCTTGATATGTTCAAATGTGGATTTCTTCTAAAAGAAAAGTCTGACCCAATTTGCTCCATCGGAAACACCACATTTACATTCAAGATGCCAACTCTTAGTTGAAAGAGAAGGGGGAAAAGCTCATTTTCCACTGATACCTTCGAGCAATATAGCTAAGGTAACCCTAGAATGATTTAAACATGGCCCTTCTGTTGGAGAGTTACTTCCATTTTTGGTGATGTTACTCGTGAAAATGAACTTTTCTCGGTCCTTTCAAGATTACCTCGTTTCCCTAGGCAGTTAAATGGAAATTTTTTCCTGGAATATTTTTACATAGCTGCTCACCCTGCAAAGAGGAGGCCAGCACTGTGCTGGAGGGCCAGCTTGATTTATTCCGGAAAGCAGTTTATTCAGCCGTCAAGTGATATTACGTGCACGACTGTTCCCCATCACATCACAGAAATATTCTTATTCCTGCACAAGGCCTCCAAGTTTTATTTACTTGGAGACAACAGAAATCACAACTGTAAATTCTCTGAAAGTATATCTTTGGAAATGCAATTTTTAATAGAGCGCTGTTACTCCTTTACTGTTGGTGATGATGGCCAGAACAAAACTGGACTGCCAGACACTTCCTACCCACTGCCTACTATCTCCCCACCAGCCAACACACATGCGCACACACACTTCCATACTTTTCCATGTCAGTAATCCTGAAAGGCCCCAGTCGCAAGAACCCATTTTTGACATTTATCTTTTTTGGTCATATGTCTTTTTTTGTCTTGGAATGGTCTTTCAATGTAGAATCTTCTAGAATTTAAAACTGAAGTCTAAGTTCAGGTATGAAATTAAGTTCTTTCCACTTTTTATCATTCTATTTTAGTGTTTAGGGATTTGGACAAAAATGGCGCTATTTCTGCTTTGTGATTGACTTGCGGTTTCCTCAGCCTAACCTGATGAGTGAGCTATCACTGAAAGGAAAACTAAAACTTCTGACCAAACTGACTATGACAGAGTGGGCTGTTGATTAGAATCCTCTGCTTGGTTGGGGCTTGAAGGTGTTTGACTTTCTGCCTGAGCAGGCTCTTTCCTCAGTGCACGGAGTCAGTATTTGCAAAGTCAGGCACTCAATCTTTCAGGGACTGATGAGAAATGGAGGCTTCTTATTCTTGGAAAAGCAATGAGGAGTTATTTTTTATCTGAAGAAGAATTCGCCATGCTGATCGTTCGTCACTGGGGTCAATTTTGCCCCACAGGGGCCAGTTGGCAGTGTCTGGTTGCCGGTTGACATTTTTGGTAGTTACAACTGGAGTGGAGGGGACAGTGCTACTGGCATCTAGTGGGTGGAGGGAAGAGACGCTGCGACAATCCTACAGGGCACAGGGCAGCTCCCTTCCCAAGCAAAGAGTCATCGGCCCCAAATGTCAAGAATTCCAAGGTAGGCTTGGCTGGTGTAGCTCAGTGGATTGAGCGTGAGCCTGTGAACCAAACAACCGTGGTTTGCTTCCCAGTCAGGGCTCATGCCTGGGTTGCAGGCCAGTCCCCAGTGGGGGGCGCACAAGAGGCAACCATGCAATGATGTTTCTCTCCCTCTCTCCTTCCCTTCCCCTCTAAAGAGAAATAAATAAAATCTTAAAAAAAAAGAAAGAGTTCCAAGGTAGGGATACACTGATTTCCACTGAACTGTTGAAGTTATAAAAGATGGTTTTTGAAAGCCTTTAAAATATGTAGCCCATGGGAAGTTTGGGGATTTGGGACGAAAGAGGGCAAGGGATTCTACACACGGAATAAAGGGACCCAGGTGTGGAAGCAGTTGCCCTGTTCAGAAGGTGCCAACAGGACAAGCCTCTCTTGATGCAGGCAAAACCCACTTCTGGGTGTTGCTAATTACTGGTGCTGATCTGAACCTACTTGTTTCATTCAATCGATGTCCATGAAACTCATACCACAAGCAAGTCATTCTTTACGATAAGAATACTGAAGCAAATAATCATACCATGTACGATACAAAACTGAACTGGGAAATTCTTTTCACCCGAAGGTTTTATTTATTTTAGCCTCTTTCTGGCAAACTCTCAAATATTCATGTACAATAACAAAAGAAGATAGCATCGAGCATTGAAGTGAGCCAATTATTTTTGTGTTCACCCTCTAATTTCAGGTAATAGGTTTAAGCTTTTTATTTTATTCTAAGAGTTGCCGATAGTACAATGGCTGGCTTAAGTGTCCCATTTCCCTGACTTTCTCCGTCCTTGGTGACATTCTTACATTGAGACACATGAAATAGACCACATCAGACAATTTCTGGCCCATAGTACTTTTCAGTCTAATACAGCCTACCTGTCCAACAGCTAAAAAGACAGTTGCAGCCTCAATGTTCTCTCCCAGGGACCCATTCCAGCCTGGTATTGCAGTAACATAAGACAAGTGCTCATTCACTTTTTTTCCTGAGACTCTGCAAATGAGGCTATAGCCTCGTTCTGATTAGTCTTCAAAGGCTTTCGATTTCTCTGTCCCCAAACCTGGAGCTCCCCTCACAAATGCTTAAGTACCAAAGAATGCTGTTCTTGAGCAGCTCCTTTGCTGAAGCGAAGTATCATCCGCTAATTGATCTCCTCAGTAAATGTGGGTTTGTATGTGCCAAGTTGTCTTCAGGTGTGTGGTGCACCTGTGTGCGGAATTGTTCAGTAATGGCACGGAGGAAGTTCTCTAGTTATGTTCAGCCTGTCATTTCGCTTATATCTAATGAATGCTTTTTGGTGGCTTAATATTGGCATAGAAAATTGACTGTATATTTGCAGGAAAGTTTTCCCTCCATATTTTTAGTGGAAATTGATAAGAATGTGGTCAGTTCCAGGTAAGTGTCCAGTTTTTATGTCCATACAGTTTAATTATTCCTAGGCATATCTGAATGTGCTGCTATCTCACTGTGAGTTTTCAATTGGTGCCTCTTATCTTAACAGCTTGGTGAGAAAAAAAATTCAGTATAATTTCACCCACTGACATTTCTACACAGGTTATTTGAAAGTCTTATCCTTTAGTATTATTTCTATAAAACTGCTAAATATTCATGGGCCTTACTCAAAATAAACATACAATTGCTCATTGAGGGTGACATTAAGAATGGGGAAACTCATACCTTGGTTTTCTAGAATTAAGACTTCATCCAAATATGAAACATCAAGTAATCAGAACCCTGTTTACTATAATACTTGTTGTTATATTTGAAAACAGGCATTTAGTCATGAAAATATTATCAAACAAAAATCATACAGCCACATATTGGCCAGTCAGGAAACTCCCTTCTTCCCATCACGCGCTCCTACCTCCAGGCCTTTTGCCTAGGCCTTCTTTGGGATGTCCGCCCTACTGGTATACTGTTATTTGCAATCTGAAGGATAAACAGTTTGGACTCTCTTGACCATGCCCTGAAGTTGAAGAGAGTTTAGATGGCTTCTCCCAGTAAGTAATCATGGAAGTTGAGAAGTGAGGGAAGTAAGTGGTCATGAAGGAAAGAACAATCTACCCCATGGTAGACCATCTGCCCAGGTAGCTGGGCGCCATCTTTGCTGCCATTCCCATGTAGCTACAGAGAAGGTCTGACGTTTTGTCATTGGGACAGTCAGCTGCGGAGATTCCTGGGGAGAAAGAAGCCTGTTACCACCTGAAGCCCAAGCTCTGAACATCCTTGGTAGTTATTTGCTGTGATGTTGATGCTTTTATTGACATTATCAGAGGCATTGTTAGAGACAGTTTGTTTTACCAGCCAGCTTCCGAACTTTCACTGTGCGTATTCATTCATTGCCCAAGTGCAGTTGAAACTGTGAGAACTGTAGTGGTGAATAACAGAGCCCTTGGCCTTGAGGAAGAGCGAGCGCACAGTCCGATGGGGGAGATGTACCCTGAGCAGAGAAACCATGATAAGGATTAAAAGCAAAACAGAAGGGATGTATTCAAAAAGCGCTGTCTTGTGACGATAGAATGGCAGCAATGCTGGTCTGCGTTCCTGCTGCATGTATCGCCATAAAGGAGACATTTCTCTTTTCTTTCACGCAGTCCTGACTATTTTAATGGCAGTACTAACAGCTTTCAGAGTGAGTTTTATCTGCACCTTTCAGCAAGTGGACATTCTGCTGAAAGGCATTCACTCAGGGAGAATCAGAACTTTGCAAAAGGGCATTTTTTAAATGTAGTTCATTATTATCATTGATACTTTAATGCAACTAGCAAATTAGAGAGGGCTGCAAATAAAACTGATCAGAACCACAAGTCGTGTCTCACAGTGAATCCTAAATGATGTCAGTGCCTGTAATAGCATAATGAAACGTCATTGTTATGTGAGACTTCCTTCTTTAGAAGCCTGGAAACACCACTGCAGGAACCTGAAAAGTAATTAAGGTATTATTTGAATGCCTGACAAATTCTAGTCTCCTACATAGCTTCATCTTAAACGGAATGCTTCATTTAATTATTGCTGTAATTTTATTACCTATGAAAAGTTATCTTTACGGTAAAGGAAATGGTGTATGGTATGGTTGCCATGGTAACTTTTGTACCTAAAATGTCAGGCTATGCTTACTTGTTTTAAAAATATCTATAGTTTGATTGCTATAAAAACCTCTACACGTAATTTTCTCTTGTCCAGTGAGTCACTCCTACTTTAACTGGCATGTCGGCGAATGAGTTGGTCACAAAAGTTGTTTTGAGAAATGCCAGAGGTTATTACTGTAAAACACTAAAGAGATTTAAAATTTCCATTTAAAAACTTGAATATTTTAAAATAGCTTATCTGTGCCCTTGCCATGGTTAGTGGAGTGAAGCAACCTTCTCAGCTTGGTTATCTGAGGGACTCAGGATGAACTGCACTTCGGCTCCATATGGGTATCTTCAGTTAGCAGCAGGTGTTGAGGCAGAAGTGCCCACTTTTCACTTGAGTCCCCTACTGTAATGCTAGACTTGAATATTGCAGTGTATTTCTGTCTCCTCTGTGCTCTCACAGAGCTCGCATTATAGCCAATCTGCTGCCTTGGGGTTTTTGTTGTTGTTGTTGTTGGTTGGATTTGGTTTGGTTTCATTTTGTTTGTTGGTTTTTAAGATGGACCCGCCTTAACACACACACACAAATTAATAAGTGAATACACATTCTGCATAAACTAACTTCAGCGCTGCCAAGTGCTGTGTTATTTTCCATTCGGTGACCTGGAATGGGTGCCCCGGGGGGCTTTGCGGTTGGTTCCCTTTGGGGAGTGGGCTTTGTGACAGCTGTTGACCGTTCCAAATCTGTTTACACGTGACTCTTTTGCAAGTACATTTTGGAAATGTTTTCCAAGACATTTCAAATTCTGGATCAGTGAGGAATGGCGGCTGGACTAGATGCATCTGTGCACAAACTGCATTCAGTGTCCACTTTGGTGATGCCGAGCTGTCCTGCTTTGGAGACTTAGGCAATGGCAACACTGACTTTTTAAAAAAAAAAATCCATTAAAGAAACTTGGGGCAGTGTAGGCAAGAGTACTGCTTCTATTGTGAGCTTCTCTTTGATCCATTTCTGCCTTTATGGAAATCTTTCATTGGCAGCGTGTTTGTGTTTCCATGCTAGTATCCTTTTTTTGATGGCTCAAACAAGCTCCCTTG
Organism: Carollia perspicillata; assembly: GCA_004027735.1. Lineage (NCBI taxonomy): Eukaryota > Metazoa > Chordata > Mammalia > Chiroptera > Phyllostomidae > Carollia > Carollia perspicillata. The sequence goes on along the minus strand of PVKM010021651.1, from coordinate 11,298 downwards.
GCCACTGAGGAAATAAAATGATAGTTCAAAGCCTTGTGGAGCAGGTCCAGACACTGCTGCTTCAGGTGCCCTTCCTGTTCAGTATTCACGCGCCACATCCCCCTCCTGGGGTCGGGCCAGAGCAGCCAAAAATCCCGCTGGGCCTTTCAGAGCCCCTGAGGGGATGTTTAACTGGCAGATGCACTTAATATTAGGTGTATTACAAGTGCAGGACAAAAACCTTTGATAGGTTTTGAACTTAGGACAGAAGGACACTTTATTTTTATGAATCGACTTGGTTTTCACAGAAATCAGAATATTTGTGGAAATCAGTCAAGAAATAGAAAAACACACATAAATGTGTGTGCATATATATATATGGTTGCCCAAGAAGTTCATTTAGTTTTTTTTCTGTAAAATAAAAGGCACATTTTTCATTTTCATCAATAACTTTATTGATTTGCATATTTTGAGTATGTCGGCTATCTCCCGCATGGCAGAATGTTGATTGTTCTCCATGAATGTGTCGATTGGATTGCTGTCCACTTCAACTGGTCTTCCCTAAAGTAGAGAGCAGCATCCAGGGAGAAATCTCCTGCACGAAACTTCGCAAACCACTTCTGACACATGCCGTCAGTCGCAGCACTTTCTCCACACACTGCATGCATTTCGGTTGTGCTTTTACCTTCCTGGAAATATAAAACATACTATGCTGAAAATGCTGTGTATTTTGTTCCATCTTCAATATTAAAATGGCGACACAAAAATTCACCAATTTTGTAAAGTTTTTAAAAATGCACGCTGATATGACAGCTGTCACAATACAGTCTAACAAAATTGTTCACAGTGAAGTTAAAGACAACTAATCGCTATTAGAGCCAGCTTACAGAAGAAAGCAAACAAACTCTTGGGCCAACCTCATATATACCCAGTATATATAAAATGAATATATATGTCATAGATAACATAGAGGTATGCAGACAAGCATGCATGCATATATAACTTCTATGTATGTATTATATACATACATATCTATTGTATATAATACATATATATGCACACACATACATATATGATACAGACACACACACACATAAAACATTTACTGAGTTCTTACTATGTGTAGGCACTGTTCTAAATCCTTTACCTGCATCAACCAATGTAATCCTCACCATTCCACAGGTATGACCACTGAGGTCACAGAGCCAGGAGGTGGCAAGGCTGGTATTTGAACCTCAGCCCTCTGTGTTCCTCACCTCCTCTTGAGGGAGGTGGTATAGTCAATATCATTTAATCGTATGGTTGATTTGTTGGGTATTGCTGCTTATAAGCACAGGAACCTGCAGTGAGAGAGCGGGGGAGAGAGAGAAAGCTGGGGTATGGGGAAAGCCATTTCTCCTGCCTGTTTTCTTCCGCCAGTGTAGGAAAGGGAAAAGGGCAACTTGTGGCTCGTTTGCTTTCCAGGTCTCAGCAGGAGTGCATCTTTGATGGTAGGTTAGGTTTTTGGAAAGTCATTACAATCAGTTAGGCCAGATCCAATGAGTAAGGTGAGTGGCCAACCCAAGGACTCCACTTTGGGGCCCAGTAAAATAATGTGAATGTTTATTCTCTCTGGAGATACCTCAGCAGCAACATTGGATGCCAGATGCCTTGGAAGAACAGTTCTTTGTATGTAAACTTTTGTAATTATTTTTAATAGAATAAAACACAGATGATTTTATTATTTGTTATCATATTAACTAGCTGGGGTATAGGTTTATCTACTATAATGGAGCCTCCAAAAATGTTAATGATAACTTCAGCATGCCAGACATTTGTGCCCCTCTGATGTAAAAGTGCCAGCTGGTATGCTGGCTCTCCTACAAAAAGGAGTCAAAGACCTAGGCTCTGTCTGTCTTTTGATTCCGTCATACTCAAGACTTGGATTCTATCTCATGGTCCAATATGAATGCCACAGCTCCTGCCATCACTGCCACATTCCTGCTAATAGGAAAAAAGAAAAGGTTCGGCAAACCCTTCTCTTGGGCGCCTTGTTCTGAACCCTTACAGAAGCCAAAATTTGGATTTTATTTTTGTATTTACTATTTATTAAGCCTATGATTAGTTGGTAAGCTTGTTCACCTCATCTTGGCATCAGTTTTCAGCTAGGAAAAGTAAATGGTGAAAAAAACAAAGGAAATAATGAGTGCCCTATGTGGGGTGGTAATGTCTTAAATTTCAGTTTGCGGTAGTATTTCAGACAGGCCAGGTGATTGGCTACTTGTCGGTGGAGTTCACATTTGCCTTATCTTGAGACCTTTTGCAGCTCATTAAAAATAAACTATATCCTCAACATGCAAGGAAACGTGTGATGGCTTTTCTTCAGGAAATATTTTCCTTGACTACATTTTGCGAGTCACATATTTCAATTCATAGCTGAGCCTGCTGTGGTGGATTTGCCTGGCAAATACCCAGTGAGATCATAGAGCTCGTGCTTGTATAAACCCCTCGGTGGTCTTTTATTTTCAATAGAGCTTGAGATGGACTGATGGGCTGTTAAATGAGCATGGAACCAGAGCCTGGAAGTGAATTTGGTTTGAGAAGTAATTGTGACAGGTGGAAACGATAGACCTTTCATGGTGTCTATGGCGGCGTTTCCCATATGATAGTCGCTAGCTATTTCCATTTTAATTAGTTTAAATTAAATTCCATTTAGTACTTTAGACACATCAGCCACATTTGAAATGCTCAGCTGTCACATGTGGCTAGAGGCTAGTATATCAGATGACGCAAACGTACTATGTTTCTACCATCACAGAAGATTCTGTTGGACATTGCTATTTCTAGATAGGCTTCTAAAAAAGAACCGTTTATGGTATAGCAAGAAAGAGGCTTGGAATGGAAGTGAGTAGATGATTCTGTTCTAATTTGAACCCTTGAAAGTGCTGTGATTCTGTCTATCTGTGAGCCACTCTAGGCCTCCGCAGACATGTCAATACTGCCACCACTACTTTTGTATGCTAATACAGATGATAGAGCTAACATGAGAGTCAGATGCAATAGCGTCATTTTACGGTTAACAGAGTGGACTTTGGAGCCAGAGTGCTGGATTTAAATACCAAGTTACCTACAAGTGTGCTTCTCTGGGCTTTAATTTCTAATCTGAAAACTGGACAGTGACGTACCTACTTTTACGACTGAGCAGTAAATGGTTTCGTATATGTAAAGCGCATAGAACCATGCCCAGGCCATGGAAAATACTCAGCATGTAATCTATTATTACTATTACCATCATCACCATCATTATTAATTTCACCTATTAAAGAGTATACTGTGCCGTAAAATTTTTGTTACAAAGGATGGCTTCAGTTTGCTGGGATTTTCTGTTTTTCCTAACCTCTTTGCAACGTGTTGCTCCATACGAATATAAACATGCCACATTGTAGCTTCTCAATGCTTATGTTGTCCTGCATACATTAAGCCTCTTTGGAGAATAAATTATTTACAATGGCACGCTCAAGATTTGCTCTTCTATATTTCAACTGTATAATTAGTTCTTCCCAAAGAAATGAATGAGCTTGGTGTCAACGCTGAGGAATTCTAGCAGCAGCATCTCCCTGGATATCTGTGTTCCTATCCCTCCACAGCTGGCTAGCATCATTTGTCGGTGGGTAACCTCACTGAAAGAGGGGAGACTGCCCGGATCCAGAACTGGGAGTCCTCTCCTAGTCTCCCTGCGGACAAAGGGAAATGTGCCCTGGCCCTGCGGTTTGCACCCTGGCTGCACGCTGGAATCACCTGGGGGGGCTTTAAAAATGCTGATTCCCGGATCCCATGCCCCAAGATCATGGTGTTATTTTCTGGGGTGTTGCCCAGACACAGGGCCTTTTTGAAGCTCACAGGTGATTCTAATGTATAGCCAGCAATGGTACGCTGGGCCAGCCTCTACCTGGTAAAACAGAGCAGGCACTCTTTGAAGTGTGGCCCAAACATTGCTGGTTACTGGAACCACACCACCTCGGACGGAAGTAGCTGGCGAATTTTTATAGGGTCCTGTCCCGTTCCCCATTTTTCTCAGTCATATGAATCAGGACAGAGCACGCTGATTAGACCCCTAGCCAATAAAATTAAGCTGGAAACAGTACAACCCCTTTTACTTATTTTTCTTCAAACAATGTGAACATGTATAGGATATGGGAAACAGTTGAGAAGCTGTGGAGACATTTCCATTGATTGACAGCTGCTGCGGTTAGGAGGGTGTACCATTTCCTCCTGGGTGATGTGGAGCATCTCCCTCCACTTCACTGGACTTCCGTTTCCTCCCCCATTCAGTGGGAATAATAAAAGGCACCTCCCTAATTCTGTTCCTGTGAGAATTACATCCCGATGATTTCTGCAGACTGTGAGTAAAATGCCTGGTCCATAGTAAGTGCTCAGTGAGTATGTAATTATTGTCAATTTGATCTTCATTGTCATCCATGTCATGAGCCTGCCCAAAGGGCCCATGCGATCAGCCTCTGCAATGAATGGAAGTATCCAGGGTAGGGCTTGTTATTCTGACAGGCACTCCATACTAATATTGTTGACAGCAGGGGGAATGGGGAATGGGGTCTATGGGAATTCTCTGTACTATCTTGGAAATTTTTCTGTAAATCTACAACTGTTCTTAAAAATACGTTTATTTTGAAAAGTGACTATCAAGCAGTACTGCCTTCAATAAGAATGAGATATTTATTCATTTTTCAGTAAATATATGTGTGCCAGCTCTGTGCTTAGTAAATGGCAAGTTTGCCTCTTTCATGAGGAACTGAAATATTTTTGTTTTAGATATATGTGGGGGCCATAACTGGTGTGGCTCAGCTGGTTCGAGTGTCGTCCAGCAAACAAAAGTCTGCTGGTTCAATTCCTGGTCAGGGCACATGCCTGGGTTGCAGGACCAGTCCTGGGTTGGGGCACATGGAAGAGGCAACTCATGGGTGTTTCTCTCACACACCGATGTTTCTCCCCTATGCTTTCTCCATCCCTTTCCCTCTCTCTGAAAATAAATATAGAAAATCTTTTTAAAAATAATAAATATTTCTGAGGCAGATAGCTCTAAAACATATATTTCCACATGCATGTGGAACCAAATTAGGTCTATTAAAAATTTCTGTTTGTTTTGAAATAATTTTTAGATACAGAAAAGTTGTAAAACTCGTATAAAATTCCTCTAGACCCTTGACCAACCCTTCCCAATGTTAACTTAGAAAGCCCGAATACAGTAATCAAAACCAGGATATTAACATTGCTACAATACTGTTTACTACTGTGTAAATCAAACTACAGTGTTGATTTAAATTTCACCAGTTTCTCCCGTAATGTCATTTTTCTGTTTCAGGATCCTACATGGCATTTAGTTGTCACATCTCCTTAGTCTTCTCCAATCTGTGACAGTTCTTCAGTTTTTTCTGGTTTTTCATGACCTCCACTCTTTTGAAGATTACTGGTCAAGTATTTTGTAGTATGTCCCTTAATTTAGGTTTGTCTGATGTTTTCTAATGACTAGATTGAGGTTATGCATTTGGGGCAAGAATGCTAGAGAATGTCTTACATTGTGTCTTTTGCAATACATTGTATCTGGGGACACATGATGTCAACATATCTCATTACTGTGATATTAAACCTGATCATTTAACTGAGGGGGCCTCTGAACTTGGACTAATTTTTATAAATATCTTTAGTAACGGGCACCACTCATATGCCATGTTACAATGTAAGGATGAGATGGGAGGAATTATGCCCAAGCACTAAATGGTTTCAAAATAGCTGCGCTTTTGATGTGTTATGTGTCATTTTCATTATTTTCTCTCTTTAATCTCATTTGTACTCTTGATGACACCTCTGCAACATTTTTAGAGTACAGCCATTAGACAGTGGATGATAAAGAGATGATCAAGCTGTTATAATCATGTGTAAAGTGAAAATTAATAGGGCATAAATTAAGATTTGAGAGAGTCCTCTGGAAATGCAGTGCATGAACTTTGATAGATGTTCCTTGAAGGCTTTCTTCTGCTCACTTTCAAAATGAAGTGCAATGTTTAAGTCCATTTTAAAGTTAGACAAGCCTGGCTTTGACTCTAACTTTAAATTTAAATGTTTAAGAATACTTCTGAGAGTCAGACGAGCCTGGTTAAATCTTGTTATCATTCCTTACTAGCAAGTTTTTCAGCTTCTCCAAGACACAGGTTCCCCACTCGCACCCTCTGGGTTGTCCTGAAGTGTACATGGGAACATGGAAGGGATGTGCCTGGCATTGTGTGTGTACACAGCAAGTGCTATCTGTGACATTCTTCCACACGGGGCTGTTGTGGCTCCTTCCGATTTGACAGAGCGTGGAAAGATAAACAATTAGTCCTATGTCCTAATTAATCTGCCGTTGAGCTGTCGAACTAATGGGAGACGTAGAAACAGAAAAAGCATGCAGACTCATTTGTATATTTATTCCCTCAAATTTAAGTGCAGTTAGAGCATTCTCAAGTCAGTGGTCTTGCTTTGGGGATCATCATTCCATCTTTCTGGGGATGACCGTGAAATACAACAGAGCATTGTCGCCCACATAACTTACTAATAAAAGAATGACATTTTGAGACTATCTTATGAACATTGTTTTTTGGAATCTGTTTTGGGAGTAATCTGATCATTGAAAAGAGTTTATGTACTTGGGTGGTGAATTTCTTTTCCAATGGCTACTTTATTCTTTGAAGTACTTGATATGTCTAATGGATTTAATCCTACAATGTGAAGGTCCTTAGGTTGGACATTTCTTTTAAAAAAAGAACGCATAAAAATGCTGCATTTGCTCTATTTCTAGGAAAGTAAGGCCTAGTTAGGATGTGGTTTAGAAAATATAGAACTATATGATCGATGTGTAGTACTGTTACTAAGTTTAAAATTTCATCTACTCATAAATTATTTCAAACGAAAAATCTCTTTATAGCTCAGCTCTATGAGAAATGATTTATTTTTAATATGTATCAAATCTTCAAAACATGGTGACCAATAGAATCAAATTCATCTCTTGCCCCCCTCTCTGCCCTCCCCTGTAAGAGGGACATGGTGTCCTAGAAACAGCCAGACCTATACTAGGTTCCATTTTAGTCCTGAGCCTCCAAAATGGGTCTTTAGAATTAAATTTGGCTATTAGCCCAGATTTACTCAAATTTTTCACAAGCACTGCTTTGTCTTTCAGCAACCCCCGCCAGCCCCCAACTTTGTAACATTAGGGGAGGGGAAGTGGGAGGAGGTGCCTGAACAAAAAACAAAAGCAGCTGCTAGAGAGCAAACCCAGTGAAGGGGAGTGAAGAAAAACAATTCTGCCGCAGCAGCTGCTCAAATTATCAAAAGAGGAAGCCCTCGCATTGCATGTGATCACCCTACAGTTTTTTGAAGGTTTCTAGATGTTCTTTATTTGGAGAGAAAAAAAATGAAGTGTCTGTATGAGGCTGGTAGATGCATGCATAAATGAAATTGATATGGGATCAGTGACTCTTGAATCAACACAGTTCTTGCTTCATTTTACAATGCTGAACTGTTGGTTAATATTCAGTATAGAGCTGACTTGGGAGGTTTGTTTTATTTGGTTGTATCCCATTGTTTCATGAATGGAGGGCATAGCTCTCTCAGGCCAAATCTCACATCCAAGATCACATCGACGTTTTTACCCTTAGGACTATGAACAGATTCATGTGATACAAAGCTGGGCCAACTTGGAAGGCAGGAAGTGTGGTAGAACCTTTGTGGATATCTCGTTATAGTGAATTGTATGCACGGCCATTCTGGAAAACTCAGAAGCACCCAGGGCAACATGAAAGAAGTGGAATGGCTAGTTGAACTGGAAAACACTTTCGTGGAGATGCTCATTTTCCATATTGTACAGACAGCTTATGCATATGCAAGATTTATATCACTACATGTCTTTATACCACAAGGCAGTCCTACATTTTACAAGGGAGCCCACTATGAAAGGTAATTTTTTCATAGTACTTAGAAAGTATTCCATGTCAGCCATTGAGTCTAAGAGGCTCTCAAGAACTAAAAGGAACTCTTAATAAGAGAGCCACATTTGAGTATGGATGATGTTGTCTACTAAAGACCCTAGTGTGCCCTTAAATTATCACTTAATTTGACTTTTCTCGAAGACAGAAGCAGGCCTGGGTTGCACGAAGCCTACCCTGGTCTCACTTTATCTCGGGCCCAGAGACAAATTGCTTGTGCAATGAGCTCCTCCTTTTGGAGTTTCAGAGATTAGGAGGCCCTGAGGACAGTAAGGTATTAGGAGCTTGCATGATCAAGCCTTAAAGACATGCTTGGAGTCCTAGCCAGGTAGCTCAGTTGGTTAGAGCATTGTTCTGATATGCCACGGTTGCAGATTTGACCCCCAGTCAGGGCACATGTAAGAATCAACCAATGAATGCATAAAAATCTTTTTAAATGATAAAAGATATGCTTGGAGTCTTTGGCCCCTCTGCTGCCTCTAGCGTGTCTGACCTGACCCCAGCTGGTCCCAAAAGTTTAGAGAATTCCAAGCTCACAGAGTTTGTCTAACACAGGGCTCAGCAAACTCTTTCTGTAGAGAGCTAAATAGTAAATGTCTGTCACGACTACTCAGCTGTGCCATGGTAGCGCAAAAGTAGCACTAGACAGTATGTAACTGAATAGCTGTGGTTGTGTGTCAATAAAACTTTATTTACAAGAACAGGCAGCAGGCCGGATTTGGCTTTCCTGCCATAGTCTGCTGTCCCCTGGTCTAGAGCAAGGGCCTCTGAAGGGCTCTGCACACCTTCAAGGGGTCCATGGGGATGGAACTGAGAAGGAAGTGGTATAAGAAAAAAATACACCAGTGCTTTCACTACCCTCTAACGGAAACTTAGCATTTGTTCTCTTCTGAACATGGGCAAGCAACCACACACAGTCACTTTAGCAATATGTGCAACTTTGCCAGTAATAGAAGTCACAAGTATTTCCATGTCTCCTTCCAGCCGTTGCAGACGTCTCGGAATATCGTCCTTTTCATCACTGCTTGTGCGCTGCGTATTGTTCCCTCACCAGCATTAATCAAGAACTTACACATCATTCATGCATGTATTACCACATTGTATGGTCACATACATTTATGGTGTCTGTCTCAAACTTGTGCATTTTCATAGTTGTACTTCGGTCTAATTAGTTTTCTTCCTATTCCTATGTGTTGTGTTTCATGCCTTAAATGAGTTAATGTGAGAAGGGTGCCCAGAGGGCTCTGCAGATGGCCAGCAGGGAAGAAACCCTGTCCTGCCACTTGACGTCTTGGGGAGAACATCTCCCACCTCCTCCGGTGATCCTGTCCTTCCCCTCCTCACCCCCGAAGGGCACTTGTCTTGAGCTCTGCCTGGGCCACTTTGCTCTCCTCATATCCGTGGCCAGCCATGTCGGACTTCAGGGTCCAACATGGCTGTCTCTGGCCCTGCCTTCCTTCAGCCCTGCCACCCGGTGCCAGTCACAGACCCTCAAGCCTGGCCTCGCCTTATGGTCATGTCATATTTGTTATGTCTGTGTCCTGGCCCTATGGAGACAGTCAGCTCCGAAATCCATTGGGTCTGTGATTCCATGAGGAAGGAACCACTTCTCCCAGCACTTGGAGAACCCTGCATAGTCAGAGAAACGCATTGGTGGTAGGTGATGGTGACCATGATGGTGACCTTGTGCCATCCCGCCATTTCTCTGCCTAGAGGCTGGCCCTGCACTGTGGGTGGGCCTGTGCAACAAAGGGAGTCTTGAGCTGAGGGGTAGAATGCTCATGTTTCTATTCTGCCAACTTCCTGCTTTGGACAAGCGCTTCCATTTCCTCGTCGGTCATTGGGAATTGTACTTACCTGATATGGTGTGAATAGCAAATAATGTGCTGTAAGAAAAGTACCTGACATGGTGCCTGATGCATGCATGGCAAATGTTCAGTAACTGGGAGGTGGTATTTGCCTGGGCTGGTTGATAGCTGGGTACTTGGGGTTAGCCTGTTGTAAATTCAGAAATAGGCTGGCCCTATGAATCCCAAAGATGACTTGAAATCCTAGGTGGCAGACAAAGGGGTAGGGATACTTGGGACATGTTAGTTGGGAAGTTTACCTTGCAGAGTCCGATTCATGGTGGGCAGTGATGGGGCCAGAGATGTGGGTGTCAGTGCTGTGACTTCCATGAACTATCTCATGATTTTAGCAAAGCCACTTAACCTCTGTGTGTTTAAGTGACCTTGTCAAAAATAGGGTAATACCTTCCCTGAGGGGTGAATGAGGCCATGTTGAGAAATCCTTTTATGCATAAACCATTTTCATCAACACAACGGTGAAGCACGCTGTTTCTAGCTCAGAGTGGCTGAAATGGTCAAGTGAGATAATCAGTGTCAATGCTACAATCAATTCAATCCACGTTTATGGAATCACCTTTAATAACAAATTAAGGGAGAGGAAACATTCATGGATTTAGGTCTGGACTATTTCCCACTTGCTTTTGAAGATACCCATTGTCTGAAAGGAATAAAACTTTATTCAATAGTATCCTCTTTGTATTTCTACTGTGAAGGATAGCATTAAAGAAGATTCTACCGTGGTCTACCTGGACTGTGTCTACCAGGGAAACCACGTACTCGGCTCCTGTTGCACAGTCAACTCATTTTCTGTGTCCACTAATAATCTCACAATCATGTAGGAATTCTGAACTCAGAGCAGCAAATCATGAGTCTTGTTACTAGGAGTGTGCACTTCTAGTGTAACCTCGTGTTGTCACCCTTTGCTTTTACATGACACTTAGCAGTTGTTTTTTAAAAAGGAACCTTAAAAACGGAGGTCATTGAATTATTTTGTAATAGGCAATAAAATCAGCAGACAGACTTCAGCCTTCAGGGCATCTCTTTTGTAGTTGGGACAGCTCCCTAGGGTCTAAATATCAGTGCCAGATTGAGCAGAGAGTAATAGTGAGGAGAATTCACCGAGTTCACAGCCCAGTTCTTGTAATCTGTCTGTCTTCAGCTACAAGTGTGTATTCTCTGCTCCGGAATTGGATTTGAACCTGGAGTTCCCAAAGCAAGTGAGCAGAAGTCTTTGGATTTGCTGTGACCTTTTCTGTCTGGCTAGACTTTGGGAACAAGAGGTCCTCACTCCTGGTAGGATTAGGGGAAGAATGAAACCAAGTCAGACGACTCTGTAGTTCCTCCAGATGCCACAACAGGAGGGATGGATTGAGCAAGAATAATTCTTGTAGACTCAGGAGATTGAATCTTCTTTTTTATACAAGGAAGTAGGACATTCCAGACTAAAACACTAGAAACCA
>PVKM010021650.1:0-22401 GCA_004027735.1 Carollia perspicillata | reverse complement strand
GGTGGCTAAGGCTAGTTAGTAATCCCCACTGTTCTGTTTAAAAATGTTTATTTAGTGCCTACCTTTCTCCATAAAGAATGCTCAGCAGCAAGAATACTAAAATTTGAGGTAACTGAGACAGGGAATGCTATATGGCTGTTAAAAAAGGAGGTGGCAGATCTCTACGAAGAGTGGGGAAGGATGCATTACTATAGGACAGTGTGAATGATATGAATAAGTAAATAAATAATATGACCCCTGATGTCTAAAAAGATCTCTTAACAAGCCGAGTCTGCAGTGCAGACACCAAAAGTGAGGAAGCTTGCCTGCAAGGGCAAGGTCGCGGGCGTGGGGGCACCTTCTGTCTCTACTCCGATTGGTGTAAGCTTTTCTTACCAACTATGTTTTATTAAAATCATCTAAAACTATTTAGAAAAATAGGTAAGAAAAATAAATAAGCAAGGAAAAGAAAACGAACAGGGATAAGACCATTACAGGGATGTGTATACTGTATAGATATATTTTTAGTACTATTACTTCTGAGATTTCTAACAACTAATGGGAAAGCGAGAAATCAGACCGGTGACTTGAGTCGCCTTATCTTTAGAAGAAAACTGTTTCTTAGCACAGGAAAGTACTTCTCCAACGGATCTGCAGAGAGAAGAGCCGGCTGACAACACGGATTGAGCACTGATTATATGAGGTACAATGGTATTTGCCAGTCTTCATAGAATTTATACTGTAATGGAAGAAACGACTTTTTGAATGGAATAAACATGAAGTTAATTTTGTGATTTATATCCAGCAATTTTTGAAAAGTGAAAAAAGAGAATGAAAATATCAGAATGCACAGAATGTCAGAATTTACTATTTTTTCTTCAAACTCATGTTTTAAATAATATATACATATAAATATTTGTGAGTTATAATGTGAAATGTGTCTACTACAGGTGGCCGGGGTGAAAAGAAGCACGTTGAAAAACACAGCCCCTGGAACCAACCAGGTGGACCCACAAGTGGACACCAGTGTAGACCAACACCCACTCTCCTGTCCCGCTCACTCATGTCGTCTCTGCCTCCCACATGTGTGCCCACAGAACACCTTAAGTTAAAGGCATTTAAAGAATTTGGCTCTGCGTGCAGAGAAAAACCTAATGGTCAGAAAGAGCCAGCCCAGGAAGAGATGGGGATGGCGGTCCATTTCCTGAGGTTGGTTTCTAGAGGAAGAACTGAAGCTCCAGGTAAGGAAACAGCGACTCAGGCCAGGGTTGGGCATTAAGTTCCTTGCCTGTCCTAGGAGATCAAGTTAGGGCCACCTTGAGAGTCAGCACTCTGTAGGCATCTGGAGAGGAAGGAGAGGAACGTGAGTGAGACTAAGTGGGGAGTATCTATGGGGAGCATGAAGACATAAGCTTACCGTGGGGTACCAAAGGCAGAAAAGAAGATGGGGTGGAGAAAAGCACCAAACCGAAGGCTTTGACTCTCTGAGCCAGAGTGCGCACACAGAAGGCACGCACTCCAGACACCCAGCAGCTGTCCTCTAGCAGAGGGAGAAAGTGAAACCCAGAGAGGGGAAGGGCAGCACCAGCACACAGAGAGCCTGGAGGTGGGAAAAACGGCCTCGGACCCTGGGAGCTGGGCATGGAAAAGAGGCAGTGTGCCCAGCAGACTTGAGCTACCTCATAGCCCATCCACCTTCCCTGATCCACCTCAAGTCCATGTGGGCAATGGCTCATAAAAATTCCAGGACAGGATGCAAAATGATGCTGCCACTGGCTCAGTAAGTCTGAGAGGAGCAGGGCAGGGAGCATGGGCACATGGGAATACCAGGGTTATGGGTCCCCACCTGAGACTGGGGCTTGCAGGCCAAGAGGGTCCACAGAAGCTGCATCCACTGGCAGGCACAGGGCTGCCTGCAGCCAGTCACTAACACCTCTTCGCTCGGCGCAGGGCTGTCAGAACAAGGGGCATCTAATTCAGAAGGAGCTACCAGGGAGAGAAGGGGCTCCTCTTACCTCAGTGCTTTATGAGAACGGTGGTCAGCTAGGATAAAAGGCCCGCAGCTGGGCAGGCTCGACAGCGCCCAAGGCTGTCATTTTAAAGCATGTTTTGTGTCTTTATTCACTGAATGAGATGAATTCTTCCCTCAGCTTGCCTCACTGTGAAGCGACCACCCAAAAGAACAACCTTTTAACGAAGCACTGACTGGGTAATAAAGAACACATGCAAATCGTGGTTCTGCCCCCGCCCTCTCGGCAGAGCATGGAAACTCCTCGTCCTCGCAGTGCGGCACCACCACCAACCTCAAGGGGTTAAGGATGAACAGTGGCAGTGGGAAATGCACTCAACACCGTGGCTGCTGTCGCCAAGGTGGCTGGGCTGTGAATATTCCACAGAAGGGTCTCCACAAGCTCTGGGGTGGGGTGGGCGGAGGACCTCTTACCCACTGAGGGAAGGGTTCTGCAAAGTTGAGAAATCATTCTCAGCTTCACTTGACATCGCCACAATGCTGAGGCCCAAAGGCACACCCCAAGCACAGCCCCCCACAACATTTGTATGCTATGGCCCCCCCAAAAGACAGTACTGAAGGCTCACAAAAACACAGGGGAGATCGTAAATAAATAAGCACCTTGAAATCACAAACACTAAAGTCCTGTTTGGCTAGCTTAGACCTCAAAACCACGTCCATCCTGTTAATTCGGGCACAGACAGATGTCTTTTAATGGTTTCGTGATCACTAAGATCAATCATCATTTCAGTAATGATTAGGGTTGAAAAACCCAACAGGCTTAATCATAACTGCCTCAATTCAAAATTCATTAACTCTGTGACCAACTGAAATCATTACACTGGAGCTCTATATTTCATAAATGTACCTCCAAAGAGAATTGGCAAGCTGCTTAGTTCCTGTACTCTATTTTAAAGCTGCCTTTATATGTCAGTATAGTTCACTTTCCATAGTCACTTCTCTATAAAGTTAGTATTCAGGTGAACTCCTTTCATTAGGGCAACTTGGAGACATCTGAACATGAAGAACCCATGGAAGCTTAAAAGTTAAATAGCTGCTATTTTCTAAATATCTAGGGTCATTATTTTTAAAACACCCTAGTGAGTTAGGGTAAAAGAGAGCAAACAAATACAGGTTTTCCTTTAATTACAGCATTATGTTGGTGAAGCAGACCTCAAATGTCCGGAAATTACTACTCTCTACAACTTGGGATTCTGCTCAAATACCAAACTTAAAAAAAAAAAAAAATCAAAATCCAGAACAAGTAGTTCAACTGTAACACCCAGTCTTGCATATTTCTTTTACAGCCCAGATATAGATATAGCAGAGTACAGAGGGAGACAAAGCCATGAGTAAGACTAACCCTCGTCACAGCTGGACACAGTGAAGAGACAGGTTCCGAAACACAGGCAGCTGGTCCAGCTCCGCAGGGCCTACCCCCCATTAGTTTGGCACCCACTAAGCCAGGATAAGGAAAACTGAACTCTAGCTGGATGGCTCAGCTGGTTAGCCCAGTGAATTTAGAGTCGGTTTGGGTTCAAAGTTCCCTTGTGGTCTAGCTACATAACTTCGCACACGTACTTCACCCTCATGGGCCTTGGTTTCCTAATCCCTGAATGTGCTGTTGAAAGAGTAAGTGGGAATCCGTGCCGTGTCCAGAGCATCGCACGCACACGATAAATGGTTGTTGTTACTCTGGGAATCGAGGGTAGAGACTCGGGCCTCGACCTCTGGAACATCCTAACTTAACTGAACACTGCTGAGATGACGCGCCACGAGTGTAAAAAGAGTTGCTGTTTCCATGAAAACGGGACTGAACCCTTCGGAAGTACTGGATAAGGAATGTAGCTAAAGGTTCTGTCGTTGAGCTGGATATGGGCGAGGTGACAGCAAAAGATAAAGGAAAAACCACAAACTTTCAGAACTGCTCTCAGCTTTCCTCCCATGCACTTTTATTCTATTTTTAAACAAAACACAACTGGCAACTGTAGGTAAATAGATGTAGTTTATGCAAGAAAAACAATGGGCCCTATGACGAGTAGATGCCTAACACTCAAAAAAAAATGCCGTTGGTCCTCTGCCAAAAGATTGGCAAATAAATGTCTAGTTATACATTCTAGGTCAAAATAAGCTTTAACATGCATTTCTGTCTTTTTAAATGAGTCACCCTATAACTGACTTCTTAGAATAACCAATTTATAAGGTGAGATAAGGGCAGGAACAACAGCAGGCCAGACAGACTAAACAGGGCTCACTCTGTTCCCAGTTCCCATGTGAGGGCTAGCATACGACAACGCTCGCCATGAGTTTGTTTCTAAAAACTGCCTAATAGGGTGCAAATGTATTGTCGGTCAGCAGTGAGTATGTATTTAAACAAATGTCATGGCAACTTGTGATGCACTGGTAGAATACAGAGTACCACCATCTATGTATTTGGGCTTAATGTTGGCAAACTTCCTGAAATCGAATGCTCTGTCACCATCTCTGCCCACTTATGCCAGAGTAGGCAAAAATGCTCGTGTGTGTGCACGTGTGTGTGTTGGTAGTGGCAGTATCATGTGCTGGGACGAGGAGCGGGGAGGAAGGAGGCAACGGGTGTGAGTATGAGTGAGAAACAGAGAGAGAACGCATTTGAGCAAGAAAGAGCCACACAGTATCGCACATGGGAAGGGGGACGGCAGCCACTGGTGGACATCCCCAACCGATCCGAGTTCCCCAGGAAATCACCCGGGGGCCCACTGCTCGACCCTGACTTAAACCATGCTTTCCTTTAAATCGTCAAGAATTCTTTCATTCTACATTTTATTCTATGTTTGGTACAGTTCCTGAGCATCTGCTGTGTGTGAGGTGGAGTGAAGAAGGGGAATAAGGCTCTCCCTCGGGAGTCTACATAAACTGCTGCAGATACGAACCCTTTTCAGGAGAAGACTGAAAACCAGCTGAACCTCATGTCCTAGCTCCTGATCGGCTGCAGGAGACTTGGGTTGGCATAAAGGTGAGCAGGCAAGCAGCAGTACCTACTTGGGCTATATTAGACCACCAGAGACAACTCAAAAGAGTACTTCTCACTAGACCGGGGTTGGCAAATCATGGCCCACAGGCCAAATCTAGTGCATTGGCCAGGTTTCTGTAACTAAAGTTGTGTTGCAACACAGTATACTTACTTATGTACTATCTATGGAGGCTTCTGTCCTACAACAACAGAGTTGAGTAGCTGTGACAAAAACTTCACAGCCTGCGAAGCATAAAATATTTACTATCTGGTTCTTCACAGAAAAAGTTTGCTGACCCCTGCTCTGGACCCTTAATGCCCATGAGACAGATCGCTCTTGGCTTTTGCTTCTCTGACAGAAAAAGAAAAGGAAAATGCTAGTCATTATCTAACCCCGATCTTTCTAAAATGAGTGGTGTATCGTTTTTGCTTAATAGCTATGTGTGGGATACTAGCAAATCTCTGCAAACACATTTCTAAAACAGGTTCTGCCAGTCGCTCCTCACTGCTTCCTGTGAAAACGTAGAAGCACTAAAATTACAGTGACTGAGGCCTTTCCGAACACACGCATGCACAGTCACACACGGTCCCAGCCTGGTTTGGAGGTACACACTACAATTTAGAACAACAAGCACAAAAGCAACTGCCATTAGGAAATATTTTTTTAAAAGATCTTGAAGGACCCGGATTCCCCATTATCCTCAAAGAAGCTTTCAGTTTTCATGCTGCATTTAACCAAAGTGCCTACAAGACCATACAAAAACCCATAGCTACTGTGAAGATGAGTTAAAATAATAGTTTCTGCAAAATATTCTACATGCCATGGCATTTACCCCTTAGAACTGGGTTAGGAAGTACTATTCCTTGGTCTGCCAGCACGAGTGTGAGTGAACGGCAGCCCCAGAGCAGTGTGTGAGAACTCTCTACAGTTTGGGCATGGAGAGATTACCATAAACTTAAATAAGACTTAACAGCCATCCTTCTACAAGAAATCATCCTCAAACTTGGACAAACAACAGCATCAAGCAAAAAACACAAAAAGACAGCCCCAAATAAAGGGCACGCGTTCTGTCTTTGATACTTGTACACATGTACAGAGAAAGGACAGCAGTGTGGATGAAATTTATTTTGCACTTAAGGAGTTGGGTGAGATGCTTCCTATTATCCATGTATTAGAGGATGGGGCTCCCTGCTGAAAACAAGGACTTGGGACCCCAATTTCTAACTAAGCAACAAATAAGACAAGACACCTCCCTACCCAGGGCTTACTAAGACAGCCCAGCACCAGCCCACCACCATCAACAGCCTGCTGCCCCCACGGCCACAGTCTAGTGAGGTGTGAGGAGGGGACAGAGAGTCATCAGGCTGTCATCCTTGTGGAGACTGACACTGAAGTGTTTGGGGAAGAAAGAGATGCTAGGGAAGGTACCCTCCCTAAATCCAAGTGACAAAGACACGAGAGAATCATAAAGATGGTCACACTCACAACAAGGAAAACTAGCACCTCAGCCCCCAAGGGCTCTCTGCTTTGGCCACAGTCCTACACTGCCATTCCCCTTTCCTGGGCAGGGAAAAGCAGAATGGTAGGCAAGTCACATGATGTCCACTGGCCTTTGTGTGAGCCAAGCAGACCCCTCAGGGCACTAGGTTTGAGCTGGGACCTTACCCATGGGGACTGGTCACCATGAGAGGTCAGTCACTTTAGTGACAGGCTGTGCATTAGGAATCAGAGCCACTGAGCCAGAGCCACAGGTCCCAGGTCAGGACAGACCCTTTGTAGAAGCCTCCATAGACCCCCCCTGGGCGGGGGGCATTCTGCATGTGGACACATGTCAGACAGAGGGTCTGTCACCTGGTCAGTTTTAGCTACAGAAGCTGCAAAGCCGACCAGGAAGGAACCGTCAGGCATGCCCAGTTAGGTAAAATGGTTTCTGTCCTTTTACTCAACTCCCCGTCCCTTTCCTCGAAATGGGGTCAACAGAGCCGATGTGGTGCAGGGAGTGGTGAGGAGATACGGACGCAGAGGGAGCCGCCTACTTCCTTCCCGCAGTGGCAGAGGGGGACCCCTAAATCAGGTTACAGCACTGAAGTGCAGTAACTGAAGGTGACTGGGAAGGTGTGGCGTCTGCCAGGATGTCGTGGGGAAGGGAGGGCCACCATGGCACAGCTGGAGGCAGTGGTCCCAAACATCAAACCGTTTCATGTGAAAATGTGAGACCCTTCCGTGAAATGTGGAAGGGTGAGCTGAGCCTCCAAGAGAAGAAAAATTTCATCCACACATGAACCAAGGCAGTAGCTACACTGAAACATCCCCCTACACAATGACGCTTGAGTGTGACTTTATCATGTTTCACTTAAAAAAAAAATTAGAGGAACCAGCTGGGGGCCTTGGGTCAGGTTACGGGTCCTCCCTCCTGGGAGCTTTCCTAAGAGCCTCCTCTCTCCATTTCACCACTCAGCCTTTCCCCATTGGCTCCCGTTCTCCCTCCTTCCATGCAGGTTGCCTTTATCACGTGCCATGCCTGCCCACCTTCCCCCTCCTCTGATGTGTTTCAACAATCAGGACTCTCCTGTGTGGACAGGTTGTCCCCAAACACTCAGGCTCCGTTGTGGTTCTCAGTTATTTCCAGATCAGGGCCTTTAGAGCAGGCCCTTCTGGAAGCTGGCCACCAGCCTCCACCTTCTCCTTGCCTCTCACCACAAGGGAGCATGCACGGGGCAGCATGACCACCCTAAGCCCACCACGCTGAGCCAGGGCAAGTCCAGGCTTAAAACATCTCCACTGAGCCCTACTTTGAATTAGGAGGAATTCAGTGAGCTTCAGACCCATTTGTTCCACAATTCCGCCAATTCTGAGGATCTCCTAGGTCAGTTTACAATTTCTAAGCTAATCTAGAAAAACTCAAAGCAGAACTAGAGACAAAACTCTTCCTTTCCCTCCACCCTGACACATCTGTGAATTTTCTCACTTCATTCCCCTCCTGCTCCAAAGGCAGGGAGCAGGATCAGGCGACTCCATGGGTCCCCACGTTCTCTCTGCATCAGGTGTCCCGAAAACTCTGCACACTCCCCCAGCAACACATCACCAGGAACTGGTCACCCCACCACATGACTCATTTTCTTAATTCGTTGCAAACTCATAAACAGATTTGAGGATCTCATGGAAATCTGGGTGATTGCAAATTATCTGTAGTTGTAGCAAACTCCTTCTGTCTACACCTGACATACGGGCACTTAATAGTTAGTGAGCAAATAAATGAACAAACGTATACTTCTAAAGTTGACTGTATCAGAAAGCAGGGCACAAACCTGGGGAGACGGGAGTGCTGGAGGGGGCAGGGGGAGCCAGGGCTGACGCAGAGAACACTCCCAAGTCCTGGAGAGCAGCCCTTCCTGGAAGGGTGACTGGTGACCCCATGGCCGTTTGCACAGCTGAGAGCAACACAGAGGGTTCCCTAGCTTCAAGGGAAGCACTGGTGACAAGAGGCACTAGTGCGGGTGCTGGAAAACCACAAGACAGCACAGCTGAACAACCCAGAGGGAAGTGCAGGTACGGTGGGGATTTGGCCAAGGTCTCATTTGTAACTGGGCGGCTCTGCCAAACACAGACAGGGCGGCTCTTGGGGCCTCTCTCACCTGCATCAGCACCAGTGCTGGGACCCAGCTGCCCTCACTGCCCTTCGGGTGTCCTTCCAGGGCTCTCTCAATACTGGGACGTCGAGACCCAGACATGAGTAAAATGTGGTCTTTCCTCTGATTGCTCTGTACTCGGCATAGTTCACTGTACAGACTTCTGTCGACTGCTAGTGATTCAGACTAGCTGAGCCCTGTTTATTCAGGGCTGAGGACAATGGAAGAATCACACGAGCCACTCTGAGTCCTTTGCAGATGGACACACTCTCTTCTCTCCCCTTTCCTCTCCATTTCTTTATAAAAATACAGCATTTGGTCAGCTTTATCACAACCCTGCTCTATCAATGCAATTTTCACTGTCACCAGGGGAATGTGCTGTCCCCTACAGAAATTCTTTTTCCAATAACCGATCCAACCAAGGCCACAGCTCCAGCGCTGTTGTGTTGTACAAAGAACTTGTAGGGATACAGCAGAGTACCTCTGTAGGGGTCCTTCCTAAAAGAATCATATAATGGGAGGTGAACACCAGAACACACCTTGCAGATGTTGATGAGAGTGGGGTTTGTGTTGGCAGGGAGAGGGATAGTAAAGGCCACACACACACACAGCCCTACCTACCTGGGGGTGGGGAGAGGCTCAGCAAGGCAGAAGGAAATGGGGCTGAGGATGAAAGGCAGAGTGAACTTGACCAGCCAGAAGGGCAGAAGTTTTCTTTCTTTTGTTGTTTTCATTCTCATGTAAGGATGAACTAGCCATGTGTGGACACTCCTTTCTTGTGGTTTGCCTTTCCTGTGCTGATTATTACATAGCTGGGTTCAAAAATTAGGTTCATTGCAAATAAAAATGGTAACAATGTTGCTCTGACTTCATTCCAGGAAAACAAAAAGGAATGAGTGTTGATCTAATCTCTGTCCTCAGTTCACTCTATGATTATCTACAGTGGTTTATAACTTCCCCTCCCCACTCAAAGGCTTGCCTGACATTGCTAACTTGAACAATGTCGCCAGGATTTTTGTCTAAGGCCCTGAAAATTAAAATGAACAGCCTTTTCAGCTCTTGTACATGACATCCACCATTGCACTATGGGTGAGTAACTATCATCAGAGGGAAAAATTGTTCTAGCTCATCTTTTATTTAAATCTTTGTCGAAATACTAGTACTTGGTTTCGGTCACTAAGTACACTTCAAATTATTTAGTGAACTCTGAATCTCCTTGGCCACTGTTTCCCAATATCCTCTGTTCGTTTTCTTTTCTCCAAATTAACAGACAGTGAAAGCAACAATTCCAAAGCTATTGCAATCACTCAGCAATTAAGGAAACACATTCGAGATGATCACATTCAAGGGGGAAGACAGAATCATAGGTCTGGGGAGGAAATTAACTCAAAGGTACCCAGGTGACACAAATGAGTAAGAGGAAGGAAGGATTCTTCTGATAAATCAGCTATAATGCAGAGGCTTCTGTGGCAGATTATAATGGAATACTGAACAAGATAAACAATAAATCACAATTAATTTTCGATCATGTTACTGAACCTTGCATCCTCTACTTAGGCATATTCACTCTCACATTAAAACATTTTCAAACACACAGAAAAGCTGGAAGAACTTCACCAATACACGTACTACCTAAATTCCATGATTGAGATCTTGGTACGAGTGCTTTGTCTCGTATCTAGCCACCATTCAATTTATCGATCAATGCGTTTTCTTTTTGGTACACTCCGTATAATTTATCCCTAAACCCTTAAGCATGCCTAGTTACAGGTTTTTTAAAGTTTGCACTTTTGGAAATGCATTATTCTTAGGTGTGCCATTTAAGGAGTTTTAAGGGGGACTTAATACATTGGGGGACAAGTACATGTACCCCATTAAGATACAAGGCATTACCGACACCTGTAAGTTCGGCCGAGCCTCTTCCCTACCCAGTCCCCACGCTACATTCTCTAGAGGCAACCACTGTTGACTCTCACCACCATAGATGGGTTCTACCTGTCCAAGAACTTACATAAATGAACTCATACAGCTATGTACTCTTCTATGAAAGGTTTCTCTCACTCGGCATAATGATGCTACATGTATCAGTAGTTCATGCCTTGTAATTGTAGAGTAGTATTCCATTGTATGACTGTATCAGTTTGTTTATCCATTCTCCTACTGATGGACACCTATACAGTTCCTAGATTTTTTTTTGTATTATGAATAAAGCTACTATAATCTTTTGTGTGGGAATCTTTTTGTGGGCATGTTTTCATTCCTCTAGGGTAAATATCTAGGAATAAAATAGGCCCCATAAAAAACCACTGGAGGTTTTCCCAAGAGCTGTGCCACTGTACAGTCCCGCCAACAACATGTACAAGCTCCTGCTTGCTCTATGCTCTCACCCCCATTTGGCATTGCCCCTTTCCTCATTCTGGTCACTCTGGTGGGTAGCAAGTGGCAAGTCCTTTTGACTTTAACTTGCATTTGTCTGATGACTATAATGTTGAACATCTTTTCATGGGCCTTTGGCCATTCATATCTTCTATTAGAAACATGTTATATCTTTATATCTTTTGCTAATTTTAAAAATTGAAATGTTTGTCAATAAAAAAGCAGCAGAAAGCCTGAACAGACCAATAACACCTGATGAAATTGAAAGAGCAATTAAAAAGCTTCCGATACACAAAAGCCCTAGACCCAATGGTTTCAGAGGAGAATTTACAAAGCATTTACTAGAGAGCTAGCCCCCATCCCCTACAGATTATTTCAAAAAATTCAAGAAGATGGAAGACTCCCAAACTCTTTTTATGAAGCCAACATCATCCTGATCCCAAGACAAAATAAAGACATTACAAAGAAAGAAAATTTCAGGCCAATATCGCTGATGAACATAGATGCTAAAGTCCTCAATTAAATATTGGCAAACCGTATCCAGCAATACATTAAAAAGATCATACACCATGACCAAGTGGGATTCATCCCAGGGATGCAAGGATGGTGCAACATTCGCAAATCAGTAAATGTAATACATCACATAAACAAAAGCAAGGACAAAAATCACATGATCATATCAATAGATGCAGAAAAAGCATTTGATAAGGTAGAGCATCCATTTATGATAAAAACACTCAGCAGAGTGGGAAGAGAGGGAGCATTCCTCAACATAATAAAGGCCATATATGAGACCTACAGCCAACATCATACACAATGGACAAAAACTTAGAGCTTTCCCACTAAGATCAGGAACAAGACAAGAATGCCCACTTTTGCCACTCCTATTCAACATAGTACTGGAAGTCCTAGCCACAGCAATCAGACAAGAAAAAGAAATAAAAGGCATCCAAATTGAAAAGGCAGAGACAAAACTGTCACTATTTGCAGATGGCATGATAATGTACACAGAAAATCCTACAGACTCCACCAAAAAACTACTCGACCTGATAAATGAATTTAGCAAAAGAGCCGGTTACAAAGTCAATACTCATAAATCAGACAGAACCAAGATTAAGGACAACAAACACTTACAAACAATAACACAACCATGACACAGAAAATTGAACTACAGAAGTTCGACAACCATTCAACCAGACTGATAGCATCACAACCTGCAACAAGGTTGCCCCACCCTGGTAAACACCAAAGGCTCTGCCACCCATACATAACAGGTGCCACATGATCAAATATGATTCAAATAGCAGAACAGCTCAAAGCCCCAGAGCCAATACTTTTAAGCAACCAAGAGATAGCCAACCTATCAGATGCACAGTTCAAAGCACTGGTGATCAGGATGCTCACAGAACTGGTTGATTTTAGTCTCAAATTAGATGAACAAATGAAGGCATTGATAAGTGAAATGAAGGAAAATGCACAGGGAACCAAGAGTGGTGGGAAGAAAACTGAGACTCAAATCAATGGAGTGGACCAGAAGGAAGAAACAAACAACCAAACAGAAAAGAATGAAGAAACAAGAATTCAAAAAAAATGAGGAGAGGCTTAGGAACCTCCAGGACATCTTTAAACGTTCCAACATCCGAATTATAGGAGTACCAGAAGGGGAAGAGGAAGAACAACAAGTGGAAAACTTATTTGAACGAATAATAGAGGAGAACTTCCCTAACCTGGCAAAGGAAATAGACTTCCATGACGTTCAGGAAGCTCAGAGAGTCCCAAAGGAGGTGGATCCAAGGAGGAACCACCAAGGCACATCATAATTACATTAGCCAAGATAAAAATGAAGGAGAGAATTCTAGAAGCAGCAAGAGACAAGGGGACAGGTACCTACAAAGGAGTTCCCATCAGACTGTCAGCTGATTTCTCAAAAGAGACCTTACAGGCAAGAAGGGGCTGGAAAGAAGAATTCCAAGTCATGAAAGGCAAGGACCTACATCCAAGATTGCTCTATCCAGCAAAGTTTTCATTTAGAATGGAAGGACAGATAAAGTGCTTCTCATATAAGATCAAGTTCAAGGAGTTCATCATCACCAAGCCCTTATTATATGACATGTTAAAGGGACTTATCTAAGAAAAAGAAGATAAAAAATATGAACAGTAAAAGGACAACAAATTAACAGTTATTAACATCCATACCTAAAACAAAAGCAGACTAATCGGACCTAAAACAGGAGTGGAGCCAAAGAAATGGAGATCATGTGGAAGGTTAGCAACAGGGGAGTGGGAGGAGGAGAGAGGGGGAGAAGGTACAGAGAATAAGTAGCGTAGACAGTGGGGAGAAAAATAGACAGGGAGAGGGCAAGAGTAGTGTGGGAAATGTAGAAGCTAAAGAACTTATGATACATGGACATGAACTAAAGAGGGGGAGTGTGGGTGGGAGGGAGTGTGCAGGGTGAAGGGGAATGAAGGGGGGAAATGGGACAACTGTAATGGCATAATCAATAAAATATATTTTAAAAGAAGTAAAAAAGAAATCAAAGGCATTTTTGTATACCAATAATGAAACATCAGAAACAGAAATTGTGAAAAAAATCCTATTTGATATAGCAACAAGAAAAATAAAGTACCTAGAAATAAACCTAACCAAGGAGGTAAAAGACCTGTACTCAGAAAACTATACAACATTGAAATAAGAAATTAAGGAAGACACAAACAAATGAAAGCATGTACCATGCTCATGGATTAGGTGAATTAACACCATCAAAATGGCCATACTATCCAAAGTGATTTACAGATTCAATGCAATCCCTATTAAAGTACCCATGACATATTTCACAGATATAGAACAAACACTTCAGAAATTTTTATGGAACCATAAATGACTCCAAAGAGCTGCAGCAATTTTGAGAAAGAACAAAGCAGGAGGGATCACAATACCTGATATCAAACTGTATTACAAGGCCACTGTAATCAAAACAGCCTGGTACTGGCATAAACACAGGCACATAGACCAATGGAACAGAACAGAGAGCCCAGAAATAAACCCAAGTCTCTACAGTCAATTACTATTTGACAAAGTGGGCAGCAACCTAAAATGGAGTAAAGATAGCCTCTTCAACAAATGGTGTTGGGAGAACTGGACAGCTACATGCAAAAAAATGAAACTCAATCACTAACTTACACCATACACAAAAATAAATTCAAGGTGGATGAAAGACTTAAATATAAGTCATAACACCATAAAAGTCCTAGAGGAAAACATTGGCAGGAAAATCTCAGATGTTCCACGCAGCAGCATCTTCATGGATATGTCCCCTAAAGCAAGGGACATAAAGGAAAGACTAAACAAATGGGACCTTATCAAATTAAAAGGCTTCTGCATGGCTAACGAAAACAACATTAAAATGAAAAGAGAGCCAAGTGTATGGGAGAACATATTTCCTAATGACACCTCAGACAAGGGCTTGATTTCTGAAATATATAAAGAACTCACAGAACTCCACTCCAGGAAGACAAACAACCCAATTAAAAAATGTGCAAAAGACTTGAACAGACACTTCTCCATGGAGGACATACAAAGGGCCCAGAAACACATGAAAAGATGCTCAACGTCACTAGCAATCAGAGAGATGCAAATTAAAACCACAATGAGATACCACCTCACACTGGTCAAAATGGCCAACAAAAACAAATCAACAAACAAGTGCTGGAGAGGATGCAGAGAAAAGGGAACCCTAGTGCACTGTTGGTAGGAAAGCAGACTGGTGAAGCCACTGTGGAAAACAGTATGGAATTTCCTCAGAAAACTAAAAATGGAACTGCCTTTTGACCCAGCAATTCCACTGCTAGGATTATACACTGAGCCCTGAAACACCAATCCAAAAGAACCTATGCACCCCAATGTTCATAGCAGCACAAGTTACAATAGCCAAGTGCTGGAAGCAACCCAAGTGCCCATCAGCAAATGAGTGGATCAAAAAACTATGGTACATTTACACAATGGAATTCTATGCAGCAGAGAGAAAGAAGGAGCTTCTATATCTTGCAACAAAATGGATAGAACTGGAGAGCATTATGCTAAGTGAAATAGGCCAGGCAGTGAGGGACAAATACCATATGATCTCACCTTTAACTGGAACATAATCAACAAAAGAAGAAAGCAAACAAAATATAAGCAGAGTCATTGAAATTAAGAACAATCTAACACTAGCCAGAGGGGAGGAGGGAGGGGGGAAGGGACAGTGGGGAGAAGCATTTTCAGGAACTACTATAAAGGACACATGAACAAAACCAAGGGGGAGGGTGGAAGCAAGGGAGGGAGGGAGGTTTCAAGGGGGTGGGGAGAAAATATGGACAACTAATTGAACAATAAAATAATTTAAATTAAAAAACTGAAATGTTTGTCTTTATATTAGTGAGCTATATGAATGTTTTATACGTCCTTGAAGACAAATCCTTCATCAGTTCTGTGTCCTGTAATATTTTCTTCCAATTGATGGCTTGCTCATTCATGTTTTTTACAGCATCTCTGATGAGCACAAGTTTGTCATTTTCTATTCTATCAGTCTTTCCTTTTATGGTTGTTGCTTTCTAGTCCCTGTGTTAGAGACCTTCCTTATGCCCAAGTCCTTTCTTTTCTTCATAGGAATATATTTAGCTGCATTATTAACCTGGTTTGTTCCATCCCTCTCCTCTCCCATGGCAACCGTTGAGTGGCACACACTTGGACTCATCACCTCTGTCCCACTCTTCCCCAACCAGAACCACCTCAGCTGTGCAACAGCTGGAGAAACAAGAGGCCTGGCTCTGGACACACCTTGGTGCTCTCCTTGGAGCTCTCTCTGGCTTGGTACTGGGACAGAAACTTTCTATAGCAGCTGAGAATTAGTGGATGTGGAGAGCCAACTGTATACATTGTTCTATGCCATTTTATATGAGGGACATGAGCATCCACAGATTTTGGTATTCATGGGTGTCCTGGAACCCATCAGCTGTGGTCAAAAGTAATACAGGAATTTTCTACTGCACTAGAGGTCAGCACCCTTAACCCCTGTGTTTTCAAAGGCCACCTGTATTGAATCTTCCTCATTTAGGAAGTGCCCTTCTTGCACCTTTCTCGATGTTCTGGGGCCTGTGCTCCTAGGGCAGAGGATGGCTAGCCCTTGTAGGACAGGAGTATTTATCCTTCCTCAGACTCAGAGCCTACATCCTGCCCCCTGCCTCTCAGTTGCCCTCAGTCCTCACCTGATAAAGTTCCTAATGTATCTCATACAGCAGTGGAATATTTCAGAAGCCATGCTGAACTTGTCCCTGCTGTTATTCAAATCCAGGTGTATCAACTATGCCCCAAATGTAAAATGCAAACCAAGTTCCTATACAAAAGGAGAACGGCAAATGCTTGGGGAGGGGGGCAGCATTCTCAGTCGGAAAAAAATGTTCCCCTACCACAAGAGTACAAATTTTGTCTTTGAGGGTTTTCTTGTCTTTAAAAGAGGGACCAGAACTGGGTTCAAATGGAAGGAATTACAGATCTCAATACCCTTCTCAAAAGAGCCCACTTCCCGCCTCCAGGCCCCTCCACACATACTACCTATGGGAAGCCCACTCACCAGAACTCTGCCCACCCCAAGCCTGGATGTCTCTGCCTTAAAGGGAGGGAGGCAGGACTAGGGCCTTTCCAGAGGTGATACATGCTGGTCCTGTAATTTGTCGTGGTGTGTTCTTCTTTTATTGTGTTCTACTTTCACTGCTATTTAAGTTTTCATAAACTTTCTTCATAGCATTTATCACACTCTGTAACTATTCGGATTACTTATCTCTTTCCCAATTAAACTGCCTGTGCCCACTGCTAGAAGCCTACAACACATTTTTTTTTCTGTTTGCTACCATATTACCAACTCCCAGCACAGTGCCAGGCACAAAGTGGACACTCAATAACCAACTGCTTGTTCAGCAAAGATGTGTGTGTCCTATACACTGTGGTGAGTTTCTAAATTTCTAAAAAGAAACCACATCTTTTCCTTCTGCACCTGCTCAGTGCTCTGCGTACACTGATGAGAGAGGCAAATCTGAAGGAAGCTGTCCACTCTAGACGGGTGGGCTAGGTAAGCTCTGTGAAAGGATCCTTGATGGACCCTCCAACAAGCAAGGAGGAAGATCAACTAAAGAGGGAAAGCATATCCAACTCAGAAGAGCGAGAAGATGAGGGCTGGAGTCCCAGTCCTCTGTAAAATGACATCATTAATAGCAATGGCCCCCTGAAGCCACCTCAAGCACTGTGAGGGCCACGGCAGTCAGCACCAGCAAAGGTGCTTGGAAAATAGAAACCCATCTGAGAATGCTGCTTATCACTTTCAGCACCTCAGAGTCCCAGGCATGTTACCGATGTTTCACAAGGTTTGCCAAATTAATTAATTCAAGGGAATAACCTAAAACTATAATCTTTGCAGAGAAATGAAAGTGGAGAGAATGGAGAATTTTCCATGACTAATTCCAATATTCCAATATTCCATGACTGAATATTAAATATCTTATGGGCCAGAGAGATAAGGCTTGAGCATATGCAAAATCTGACTCAAACTTTTTCTACAAAGAGTGGGCGAAGGGGCTGTGGGTTGTGAAGGGAGTGGAAAAAAGAGCCGCAGGGCAGGGTGCCTGTTCTGCTGGTGTGGTTTCTGCACCCTGACCGGACCTGCCTGGAAGGAGGTCCAGTGCCGTCAAGCACTGTTTCTGCCTGGAAGGAGGTGGAGCTGGCTGGGGAAACAGATCTGAACCAATACAGGAAAGAGATGCCAGTGGGAGCCATCTTGTGAAGACCTACTAGTTGCTACCTGCAAACCGCTACGAATATTGATACATTATCTCACAAACCCCAATGACTACAGAATTGTTAATGCCATTTTACCAGTAAAGATATTAGGGCCTATCCACAAGGTGAAGTGACTCACCCAAGGTCACACAGCTAAAGGATACCACAGCCCTAATTGAAATATGGACTATCAGCAGCAAAGTCAACATTTGAGCCACTAGAGTATATTACCTGACAGGTGGAAGTTCATGCACTCTATGTCCTACAGGTTATATCTGGAAGGCGAAGAGACTCCTTATGATGGAAGACACCTGAGCAGGTATGGGTGCAAGCCCACAGAGCAATAGTGTGCACAGGTGAAAGACAGGGACAATAAATGGCTTATGTGAAAAATCAGCGTTTCAGGTATATTTGAAGACCAGCAAACAGTTGAAGTAGCTGCAGCATAAATTTCAGGCCTGAGGACTAGGGGAGAGAGGTGACATGAGAAAAGCATAGGAGGCCAGAGTACCTCAAGGACTTTGAACACCACATTCAGAAGTTTTATCCTGTAGCCAACCAGATGCTAGAGGCATCAGACCAGCTGCGAGACGCCACAGCATGATGCCTGCTGTTACAATTCTCGCTCTTGACTTTGACTAGGCAGTAGCAACAGCAGCAAATCTGGCTGCCAGGGAAGTCTTTCAGTGTCAGCACAAATCTAGGCTGTCCACAAGCTGTGTTCCTACAAAGCCCAGCCAGCCCGGCCATCTGAGGACAGCCACACACTGCTTGCAGCACTGCCAGCACCTGGCACCCTCGCTACCCGTCAGCACCATCAGGCCTTTCATGCTCTCGCCTCTCTACCCAGTCATGGTTCTCCAAAACCATGACTGAGGCAAGACATGTGCTGGGTGGAGGGCAGCGGCCAGGAGACCTCAAAACTGAAGCCTATGAGAGCTGGCCAGTCCCCAGAGGCCCAGCCCCTCCCACACAGGGCCACCACTGTGACTCGGAGGCTGCAGGAGCTGGTCAGGGTTACCCAGGTCAGAGGCACAGCCAGAGCCATGGATCAGCACTTCTGGGCATTCTTCTCCAGAGAAGGACCAACCACCTGGCTCTGTCCCGGTGAAGATGACAGGCAGGCACTCTCCTTCTATTTTGTCTCCAGGTCAAGTGCACTCCCTACTACATGCACCTGCCTCCACTCACCTCTCCCACACAGTGGGTGCTTACAAGCAAATGTCCTTTCTTTCCAGCTGCACCTCTCTCTCAGTACCAGTGACTATTCCAGCACAGTGTCCAGCATGGTCTGGGCTTAGAGCCGGCACTGAATAATCCAGTCCTTGCTGGGTAGCCATGACAGACTACTCAACTGGACTAAGCCATCTCCTCCCCAGGCTTCCTTTTCCTCAACTATCAAATGTAAATAATAATAATAGCTAGCATTTAATGAGCACTGACTCTGAACCTGTCATTATACTAAGTACTTTACAGGCAATATGTCATTCAAGTGTCATAACCTAAAACCCTATGTAACTGGAAATACTATCCTCAGTATTTTAAAGACTTTATTTTTAGAGAGGGAGGAAGGAAGGGAGAAAGAAAAGGAGAGAAACATCAATTGGTTGCCTCTGGCACACCCCCAACTGGGGACCTGGCCCACAACCCAGGGACGTGCCCTGACCAGGAATCAAACTGGCAACCTTTTGACTGAAAGGCTCACACTCAATCCACTAAGCCACACCAGTCTGGGTATATCTTCAGTGTTGTATACATGAGGAAACTGAGGTTTAGAGGGCAAAGCAACTTAACCAAGGTCACACACAAGTGGCAAGTACGATACTCTAAAGCTCTTAGCCCAAACACTGAACTACCTCTTTCTGCCTCCCTAACCACCATGCCCACTGACACACAGGCCCGAGGAGAATCAGGGGACATAACAGAGAGCACAGTAAGCTCTGTGCACGTGAGCACTGAACAGAGGGGTGGGCAGGTGGCTGGTTCTGTTACAGACAAGAAGTACTGTGAGGCAGCAATCACTATGTATGGTTGGTCCTGACAGCATCATGTAAGTGCTAGCTCTGAGAGACAGGCAGGATTTGGATAAGCAGGAAGGAGAATAGAGGGCATTCTCAGCAGCTGTGCTGGGAGACATAGGCATCACATGGAAGAAAGGCCCAGAGGCTGGAACAGATGTTCAAGACACAGTAAGTCAAATCATCCCAAACATATTCAGTAATACTACCTCCAAACTCCCCCATGACACCAAATCCTACCCCCTTTGCCCTAAATGCACCAGGTGGACATAAAATCAGTGGCCCATGTCTGCCTCCATGGAAACCCACCCAGCACATCCTCCTCCCTCAACCCCCAAATTCAGATCCCAAGCATATTTTTTAAAAATGGAAAGGAAAGGCGAAGTTGGCATGTGTCCAAGTTTCAGGCCTCCTGCCTTGTTTCCTATAGGCTCTGGCACAGTGCTTATTTGCATGGCTCATTGGATAGCCAATTATAGAGTGGAATATTTTTAGGTCTTCATCTCAAAAAAAAAACAAAAAACCCAGGGAGAGCATAGTGTATTTCCTCATAGGCCTGCTATAACTGCCAAGCACAGCATTGGGCCACGGAGCAGAGAGAGGGAAGAAACTGGAATGGCTGTCTCCTCATTCAGTCTGGTTGACTCCAGAGCAGTCTGCATCTGTCTGGAAGAAAGAAAGATAATGTGCATACATATGTGTGCCTCTGTGGGGGTAATGAGGAGAGTGAGGCAGGAAGATACAGACTGGAAATGTGCAACTTCTCTACATTCCTGTTCTGGCCTTCTCTCCACAGTGTCGTCCCTTCCACATCCCCAGCAATAGTTTCCAATCCACGTGCACAGAAATGAATACTGATCCTTAGAGTCCTGGGGCAGACACATGGTAGTGTTAAACTGGAGTGCTGGTACCCTTTCTTCAGCTCCAGAGAGAATGGAAGTCAAGCCCTGGACACTGATAATGATGATAAGAATGAATGCATCATGCCTCAACCTTCCCATGTACACAACCTATCACATTAACAATTCACTTTTACCCACACTGTCCCAACTGATTTCACAACAACCCTGAGAGGTCACTGGAGCAACAACACAATAGAAGTGGAAGATTTTCAAAGGATCAAAGCCAAACTTCCCACTCTTCAGATGGAGATTCAAATATCTAGGGATATAAAAGGATATACCTAAGGTTGCACTCAAGTCACGGTAGAAAGCAGATTAGATAAGCAAATGTCAGAATCAACACGCCCGTTGTAACAAAATCATAGAAACTGCAGGACAGCTGATCCTTCATGGAGGTCAGAGGTTGGTGGTCAGTGGTCACAGCCAATCCTTGCAGCTGACTGGCCTAGGTAAATCCCTCCAATTGAGCCACCAATAGCAACCAAGGCTCAACTATAAGAAGAGGGTGTACTCAGCCCACACAGAGGGCACACCGTGAGTAGGGGAGCTTGGATGATAGGGGAGCCTGTGCCACTGGACCCTATAGGACACCACTGGACCCTATAAGACACAGATTCAAAACAGCTCTATCTAATACATAGAAACAATCACAGAGAGGCTGCCAAAATGAGGAAACAAAGAAATGTGGTACAAATTAAACAACAGATCAAAACGCCAGAAAAAGAACTAACCAAAATGGAGATAAGTAATCTAACAGATCCAGAGTTCAAAACACTATTTATAAGGATGCTCAAGGAACTTAGTGAGGACCTCAGCAGCATTAAAAATGATCCAGTCAGAAATGAAGGATACAATAATTGAAATAAAGAACAATTTTGAGGGAAACAACAGTAGAGTGGATGAAGCCAAGCATCAAATCAATGATTTGAAACACAAGGAAGCAAAAAACAACCATACAGAACAAGAAGAAAAAAGGATCCAAAAAAAATGAGGATAATGTAAGCAGCCTCTGAGCCTACTTCAAGAGGTCCAATATTCACATCATTGAGGTGCCAGAAGGAGAAGAAAAAGAATAAGAAATTGGAAATCGATTTGAAAAATAATGAAGGAAAACTTCCCCAATTGGGTGAAGGAAATAAACATGCAAGTCCAGGAAGCACAGAGAGGCCCAAACAAGATGGATACAAAGAGGCCCACTCCAAGACACATCATAATTAAAATGCCAAAGGTTGAAGATAAACAGAGAATCCTTAAAGGCAGCAAGAGTAAAGCAGTTAGTTACCTACAGGTGAGTTCCCATGAGACTGTCAGTTGATTTCTCAAAAGAAACTTTGCAGTCTAGAAGGGACTGACAAGAAATATTCAAAGTAATGAAAAGCAGGGACCTACCCCCAAGATTGTTCTACCCAGCAAAGCTTTCCTTTAGAATTGAAGGGTAGAGAAAGAGCTTCCCAGACAAGAAAAAACTAAAGGAGTTCATCATCACCAAACCTTTCTTATATAAAACGTTAAAGGGACTCATTTAAAAAAAAGATTAAGATCAAAACTATGAATAGTAAAATGGCAAAAAATACAAATTTATCTGCAATTGAATCTGAAAAACAAACTAAGCAAACAAGAAAAACAGAGACAGAATCATGGATATAGAGAGCATTTTTATGGTTGCCAGATGGGAGGGGGGTATGGGG
>PVKM010021649.1:0-22467 GCA_004027735.1 Carollia perspicillata | reverse complement strand
AAAGTACCAAATTGGGAAGATTTTACTGATCACCAGAGAGTCCCAGAGCTCCCTTGGACAATGATATTCCTCTAGATGGCAGACTCCTGGTATTAGTTGTAGAAACCTAACCAGCTACTCGGCAGAGTGAGTGAAAAATAAATACCTAAAGGGTTGTTTTGAGGATAAAGGAGCAGGGTTTCACCTGTTTTTTTTTTTTTTTTTCTGAGACAGAAAGATAGGGATTAGAAAATGTCTCGGAACAAACAGAACCTACTTGGGAATTTTTAAAACTCACTTATATATGACTTACAAGAAAGAAAAATTGGTGGGTCTCAAAAAGGTAAACACGGTGCTGTCTGGAATCTTGATTCGCTGTTGGAGTAAAAAGAGTTTCTGGTGTATCACCTAATCAGATGTGGTCTGTGTTTGATGATGCAAACAGCTCAGGAATGCCTCTTCTGGCCAAAGAATTAACGACTAAAGCCTCAGAGCTGAGCAAGGCAGGCTGTCCAGATCTTGAGATCACCAGATCCCCCAGCGTAGACGGAGGCGTCCATCTTTTCATAGCTGAAAGCCACAGCAACATCACAAGCCCTGGAAAATAGGAATGCATTTACACTGAAATTGAACAACTTGCATAAGAGTGGGACACAGGATACAATGTTTGTGTTCTCAAGACTCGCTACCATAAAAAATGTGTCAGTTCACTTTCCATACTCTTTAGCTCACTAAGGGGGAAAGGGAAGTGTGGAAATGGTCAGGAAAAACAGGAGGGAGAAAAAACAGAGCTTTGAAAGAAAAAGAGGGTAAGTCCCAGAATTAAAATTGACCTATTCTCTATTTTTTCCCCTTGGGCCAAATGGACTGAAGGCATCTGAAGGGAAAATGAGGACCTATATACCTCAATATCATAAGGATGTAGTCCAAAAGAGACCATTTAGCTTAGATGGATTGAGCTTCTGTTTTATAAGTGGGAAAATTGAGACTTAAATATGTTAAGTAATGTGGCTATGATAGTGCCTAAAAGAAGGAGGACTCTCAGGCGAGGAATTTACTTCTCTGAATTACAAAGAAAAAGTATTTACTTAGAAAAAATCATAATTCAGCCTAGATGCACAGATAAAAAATTAATGAACCCTTAGATGACCACAGAGCCAAAAGTGTGAAATTGCTTAAGAATTCTGTCTTACCCATTCTTAGCTTACCTTATTTAGTACAGCATCAGCAATGTGTTTGTTGGCATTTATTTCCAGATTCTTCCTGAATGAAGGCCAAGGACAAATGAGAGGAGTAGGGCAGCAGAAGGGAGTTACTCTCTCTGGGGAAAATCCAAAGCAAGGATTTCCCCTTCAAGTTCCAGAACCTAGAAATTGAAGGAAAGCAGAGTTCCACCCCCAAACTATGCCTTTTTGTGATATTGATTATTTTAAGTTAGTTATTAAAAAACAAGACTCAATGGCCCTGGCTGGTGTGGCTCAGTGAATTGAGCACCAGCCTGTGAACCAAAGGGTGACAGGTTCAATTCCCAGTCAGGGCACAGGCCTAGGTTGTGGATCAGGTCCCCAGTAGGGGGCACATAAGAGGCAACCACACATTGATGTTTCTTTCCCTCTCTTTCTCCCTCCCTTCCCCACTCTATAAAAATAAATAAATAAAATCTAAAAAAAAAAAACAACCCGCCAAGATTCGAGAGCCTTTAAATGTCCGCCTTTATTTGCCTAAAGGAATTCAAAGAAAAAAACCTGAAAGTATGGGAGAACTGTAATGGCATAATCAATAAAAAAAAGTAAAAGAAAAAAACCTGCTCAAAGGAGAAGAGCTATTAGTATCATAAAAGAAACAATTGCTTGGCAGACAAAAAAGAACCTACAAAGTCTGTTAGACTTTCCTCTGTGTCCTGCTGGTTCTAGGGGGCCCAGCAAGAATCTGTTTACCACGTATTTGCTCTTTCTCATCTCCCAGTGAATTGCTTACTTTCTCTTTGGAGTGCCAGACACTGCCTTCCTCTCCTGAGCCCAGAATAGCATATAAACCTCAATGCCCAACTTGTCTTTGGATCCCATATTCTTAGGGCACTCCCATATGTACATATGTAATAAAGTTGGTATTTTCTCCTGTTAATCCGCCTCATGTCAGTTTGATTAGACCAGCCAGAAGACTTAGATGGGTAGAACTAAAATTACTTTTCCTCCCGTACAACATAAAAGGTTTTCGTGTAGTGTTGTCACGTGTAGTGCATTTTTGTTGGGCTTTGGCTGTCTGTGTTTGTTCCTCTTGATTTGGTGGTACATTCTCTGGGTAAATTTCCATTTCATCAATGTGTGTGCCAAGATCATCTGTCCAAGTGCCTCTAGTCAAGTGGTTGGCCCATGACTCAAACTAAGCCAATTAGATTCTCCCTTGAAGGACTTTAAATTTTGAGTCAGAATGCAAAGATCAGACATACTCAATTTTAGGATGGAATAGACTGTCCACAATTTCCTGCCACTTGGACTCCTAATTCCTCTCTTTCCCTGAGCCTACACTTTCCCCTTTCATTTAGCAGAGCTGGCCAATATCATTTTAATTCATGGATTTTGTGTTTCAATTTCAGTCCTCAGGTTGCTCAGATCTTAGGATGGGGGGTGGCATACCACACTGTCCACACTTAGAAGATCTTCAGTAAACATTTTTGGATAGCCTGCTATAATCAAGGCAGATTCTGGCTAGCATGCAATCACGTAGATTGATCACCTTACATGGTCCCGAGGTACATGCAGGGAAGCCTCCCTGGAGGAACATGACTGAATAAGTCATCTTTTTTACCTCCCACAGAACCTTATACAGAGTAGGTGCTCAATAAATGTTTAAATCAAAACTACTAAATCCTATAAAAATGTGTTTCGGTGAAACTGAAATTGATACAATTTTACTAATCTTTTTTTTTACAGTCTTCTAAGATTTATTGTATAGTACAGAATAAGCCAACATAGAAAAAATTACATCTTGCCAAAGCAGAAAATTTTCATCTCCTTTGCACGTTTCACCATCGAGTAATGTGACCCTCCCTTGAGAGCAACAGAGCTGGGTTCTTTCTCATGCAAGCCTGAGGAATAACACCCAGCTCTGCCTTGCTGAGGGCCAGAGCCAGTAACAGGAAAAGCTAGAGAAAATTCTCAGGAGGAAATGCTAATTTGACCCCTCTCCACAAAATGTTGACACTTGACAGCTCTGTGTTTTCAGAATGTGACAACATGTTATTATCAGTGTAAAAGAGGTCTTTTGAGTTACAAACAGGGCTTGACTTTTTCTGAAGAAAGCCAACATGGGCCCTGGAAGCTGAAAATGTTCACTGGTCCTATGTAAGATCTAGAGAACTCTGACAATGTACTCTTTCTCCAATAGTCTTCATAGCTTTTGCTTCTGGGCCTAAAATGGCATAGTTTCTCCTTTTACGACCAAAGATGAAGCACTGGGAAAACTGTGTATTAATGAAAAACATATCAAGAAAATCTTAAAGGTAGAATATTGTCAACAGTGCCATTTTAGGATTGTGCAAATAGATCAGCATAGTATCCTGAACCCGAGCAAGAACCATCTTCCAGAACCATTCTTGTTGTACTCAGATTTCTGGGTTTACAGGCATTGACAATAAAAGTACTGAGGTGCTCAGAGGAAGTTGTAGATAATCTGAAACACAGTTTAGTGTGAATAAAGCAAGGCCAACATTTTTGTCATTTCAGACAAATGACATGATAGTGCATGTCAATTATAGGACCAAACAGACTATTCACGATCAGAAGATGTGAGTTTGAGTTGCATGCTGTTTGCCAGCTGCAAAAATTGTTTAATCTCTAAGTTTTGGTGTTTTCGTCTCTAAAAAGACAATAGTGATTTTATGGGGTTCTTGTAAGATTAAACTGAATAATATACATGATAGCATTTTGTTTGCCATGAGGCACTATATGGCAGATGACGATGGTGGTGATGATGATGAGGACGATGGTGATAATAAAGAGCAGCAAAAACATCACTTGAAAATGAAAATGTCTTCACAAATAGGGCAGAAGTTTCAACCCACATGAAAGTCTTCAGAGAAATTTGCCATCTTTGCTGAGACTCTTCATTGTGCCTTTTCCTACCCAAATTGGTGTTTTCTTCTACCATCCTGCCTTTCTTTATCTTCTTATAACTTCCAGGTAAGAGTTTTAAGCTCAAGTTCAGGAAAGAAAATGGTAGTTGAGAAAAGTTACTTAGAGTACCATGGTTTCACATCAGTACTGGGGTGTTCCCAGGAAAACTGAACACAAGGGTCACTGTTCTTGGACAGAAAGAGCAAAACAGACTTAGGGGTCTGGGCTTTTGGTGAATTTATAGCCAACAACGGTTTTACAGCTTCTTAACTAACTTCTGGCTCTACCATTCTGGGATTTTTCAGAACCCGCAGTGCCATCTTGGATTCTCTTCTCAGGAAAGTGGTGGTGAAAACGCTGATGAGCTCATTATTGACAAGTTGCAGAGGTGGGCCAAGTCAGCTCCATTTCTCCTGTCTGGGTCCAACACCAGAAAGCTAGCCCCTTTCACTCCTCAAGAAAATTATCTATGGCCTTGGAAATTGCCTAGCTCCCCACTGTCCCAGATGCTGCCATGGATAACTCTCAAGGTTTTTACAGTAGTTCCTGATGGCCTCTTCTTCATATTTCCCTCCCTCAGTCCTTCAAGCCATCTCTCACTCCCCTTGCCTCTGCTGCTGGCTCTGTAAAACACACAACATGTGTTGATTTTTATGAGGCTCCACAGCCTCATAAAAATAAAGAATGAGGGACAACTGTAACAGCACAAACAATAAAACATTAAAATATAAAATAAAAAATGAAAAACATGCATATGTATCATAAAAAATGCTTATATTTATTTTATTTGCTCTGCTGGATTATTAAAATTTAAAAGTCTACAAATTTTGTCAACCGGTCTGTTGGTGTGTCAACAATCACAAAACAAATATTCTCAGAGGACAAGCATTTGACTAAGTGAGAAAGATTATTAAAAACAGGCAATCTCCTCCCTCATATATTTTAAAATTCACCAAAGGACTAATTAAAATTCACATGAGATTTCAATTTTCAAAGGGCACTTTATAAACTACTAGGTTATTTATGTTAATTTTTAGAAATATTTCTCATTGAGATTATAAATTGGTAAGTTCATAGCAGAATATAAAAGTTGGATTATATATACATAAATATAGAGGATATCCGTATTCTTACCACCAAGAGTTAACTGCTCCAACAAAATTTAATGTATTTCTCTCCTTCTCTGTGAATTATTTTTCAGAGCTGTGCCTATGTTATATATCAACTTTCTAATCTGTTTTTTTACTTGTTATGTTCATTTCTCATTTGTTAGAGAGATTTTC
The DNA here is from genome assembly GCA_004027735.1 of Carollia perspicillata. Taxonomy (NCBI): domain Eukaryota; kingdom Metazoa; phylum Chordata; class Mammalia; order Chiroptera; family Phyllostomidae; genus Carollia; species Carollia perspicillata. The sequence continues at coordinate 17,090 of PVKM010021649.1, read as the reverse complement.
CATATAATGAATGAATGAATTTCTGTCAAATAAATAGTACATGATGGTACATTAGTAAATAAAGTAATAGATATTCATTAAATTTCTACTCGTGAAAATTTTCCAAATTATGCATAATTGATATATATGATCTTAATATATTTTAGTATACTAATATACACTAATACCCAAGATAAATGTACAGCCAGAGGAGGTCTTATACTCTTTTAAATGATTGATGTAAGGCATATTTTTGTGCCTGAATCTGTCTGAATCTGCATTTATTTCCTTAAGATATATTTCCCAAATGAAAATATTAGACCAAATTATTAATTTTTTGTTACAATTATTTTGAGATTTTGATACATGGGACCATAGCAAATTTTAAATCTTAGGCCAATTTCACACCCATTTTCACTGAGGCCATGAGAGAAGGAGAATTGTTTTCAATAATAGATGATGCTACTTAGCATTTTACTTCTGCTCCTCTAAACCCATTACATGCTGGATCCCACTTAAATCCTCCCAACCACCCTGACAGGTCAGCAGTATTATTAACTCAATTTAACAGAACAGAATAGTGAGGCCAAGAGAGTAGAAATAACCAGGCCTGTGTCACAGCTGTGGATTGTCAGAGTCAGGATTTGAACCTATGCCACCTGACTCCAGGACCTTCATGCCTGCTGATAAGATAAAAATTCTTCAGCTCTCAAGACAGAAAACTAATAAACCTTCTACCCATAGAAGATTAACTGACTATTATCTGCTTCCTTCCATTAGAGATAAACTAACTTGAATGCCAGGTAAAATTAAAGCAATTTCGGAGCACATGGACCAGAGGGGCTGAGCTAGGATGCTGCCAGCAGGAGGGATGTTCAAGAGAAGAAAACTTTAAGGGAAAACCACAGAGAGGTGTGGCGAAGGAAAGCCCACAGCACTCAGAAATTCATTGCTCTCAACCAACGTCTCCAGGTTTAAGCAGAGATCACTTAATATAAAGGTCAACAGAGAGGGAACTTCAATTTAGATGGAATGTGTGACACAGGAAATAAGAGTTAGTTGAGCAGGAAAAGCCCATCCACTGACTCCTAAGTGCCCTTGGATAGTACATGTGTATTTTCCTGCATTTATATCCCAACGTTTGGCACGATGCCTGGCATTAGAAGCCTTCAATAAATGTTCTTGAGCAACAATGAACTATGCTACTTGCCAGAAAGCCTCTTAGGTCTGCCCTCCAATAGAGGACAAGTAGAAACCATTACACTCAGAAATGAAGAATTTGAGATCAAAGGAATGGGTTTGCAGAAAGATAGTGGACCTGCAGGAAGTGAGTCAAAGTTGAAGTTGTGCACAGATAGAAAGAAACAGGGACCTAAATAAAAGAGATAATTTCTTATTTTAGAGTTGTAATTAAGGATGTGTTGGAATTTGGTAAATTATTACATGAAAATCTGGAGTTAATAGAATCTTCTACCCTTGAATACAAGATTTTAACACAAAAAAATGGCTTAATTCCATTTATCAACTTTAATATTTTAATATGAATTATACTAACATGTAAAAATTTTTATATAATAAACTTCTCTTGAGAAAACTGTTACTAAAATAGAAGCAAAAGGACTAGAACAAGAGGTCAAGAAAGAGGTCAAGGAAAGGGAGATAGAACTTCAAGGATGCTTAAGCCAAGGCAGGCTTGGAAAAAAGTTATGCACGTGGATATTTAACCTCTGCGATTTGTGCAACTTTAGTAATTACACTGGGTGTAATTTTTACAGATTGAAATTTTTGGCTATATCACGTGGTGTCCTATATTCTTGGCAGTTGGTAGCTATGGCTGCTATGTTGTTCTTGCCCATAGATGAGCCATGGTATCAAGCACACTTCATTTTTAAATACGATCATAATAATGATAATGGAGACTTGCATCTGCTTCTCTCTCAATCAATTTAAGACATTTAATAACATTTGATAATTTTATATGTCTGCTCTTCTCAGAGTCTAAACAACTTTTCTGAATCTGGCTGTATTTAGTGGGGACAGTGTTAACTAGTGGTTAAGAAAACAGTCTTTTAAGATCAGGATTCCAGGCCAGCTCTTCACTTACTGGATGTGACCTTGAGGTAAGTTAAGTGAGATTATGAGTTCTCTTTTAAAAATAAGCATAACAATATCTATTTAAATAGGCTGTTGTAAGACATAAATGGCATGATATATGTAAAATGTCTAACAGTACCTGATACTTGGTGGCCAACAAACAAATATTAGCTGCTGCTGAACCTAAATCAACTCTTCAGAATTTACAAAGTGGACCGTAACTATCACAAGGACAGGCTTCCTCAGGGGACTTCCATAACTTCCTGGCTATGGGAGGCCAGAAATCCTCTGGGAACTCCTGAAATGTTTGTTTCCAGATCTGATTAATTACAAGGCTTGTGGAAAATGCAGAAGTGAAAGCCATTAACTAACATCTGTAAAAATCATTATATATGGATGGGTAAAAATTTGGGGTCAGTTCTCTTTGTATCCCAGCCATATTCCAGTTCTTCATGAGTAGTTTGTACATTTATTTTGTACTTTTGCTTTGGGCTTTGTGCAGATCCTTTTTTTTGGAACATCAGTTAGTTCCCATAGGGTCTCTTGAACGAACTTGCTCTCATGTGTTATACATAGAAGTTGAAGATTTGATTATGAAGGGACAAATGCAACCTCAGCTAAAAGAAACCACATATTATTTGACCTAACAGTTGGAGGGAATGTGTGACTCTATGGTAAATTCTTTGTTTCCCTACTTATTTGTTGGATGATTGGTTTATTGAAAGCTGGGAAGAATACCCTCTCAAGTTTTCCTCTTTAAAAAAAATTTTTTTTTAGATTTTTAAATTTACTTTTAGAGAGAGGGGAAGGGAGGGAGAAATAGAAGGAAAGAAACATCAATGTGTGGTTGCCTCTTGTGCACCCCCTGCTGGGGACCTGGCCTAAAACCCAGACATGTGCCTTGACTAGGAATCAAACTGGTGACCCTTCGGTTTGCAGGGCTGCATTCAATCCATGAAACACACCAGCCAGGTCCAGTTTTCCTCTTGATCCTATGCATTGATCCTTCAGTTATCGAATAAACATGATTCTCATTCCAAGAAAAAAAATTTGTAACAATATATGATGATGAATAGTAACTAGATTTATTTTGGTGATCACTTCACAAGACACAAATATCAAATTATTATGTTCATTTGATATATAATGTTATATGTTATAACATTAATGTTATAATGTTATATGTTATAACATTAATGTTATAATGTTATATGTTAACTATATCTCAATAAAAAAAATAATAAATAAATAATCTAAACACATAAGGCAACATTGAAAATATGTTCCAGTGAGCCCTCATTATAGTATAATACAACTACATAAAGTCACTGGGCAGAATTCTTAGAAAAATTTCACCACTAGGAATATAAAAAGCAAGGCCTAAATTTATACAACTGTGATCCTTTGAAGCCTAAGGTTAAACCGAATATTTTTTATAAGTGAAACTCAGAGTTTACTCTTGAATTCACTTACTAAAAACTTCTTGTCAATTTAAACTAGGCAGAAGGTTTGCAGCGTTAAAAGGGCCAGGAAAACATAGATAAAAATCATCAGCCTTCCTTCTAAAGGCACAAATTAACTTTCTAGCTCCCACTTTATAGCATGAGCCATATTTCCTGCCTATTATTTAATAAGCTAGGAGAGTAATAAAAAAATTTTAAAGGGAGGGTGTGCTGGCAATTTTTAAAATGAAGCAGGCTGAAAGAAGATCCTGTCAGATAAGAAAGCAGAATAAAAATGGATGAGATGGAGTGAAAACTGAAGTTACAGAAGAAAACCAAATGAACTGCATGAACGTAAGTTAGGAAAAGACTTGTTTTTTTAAGTTGAAATAATCGTATACATTAGTGCGAAAAGACAAAACAGATTTTGAATGATTAAACTGGAGGCTAAATGATTAAATATATTAATAATACCATTAAAATATAATCACTAATTTAATAGAGTGTTAGGATAACATAAACCAAATAGATGTGTGCCTGTCTCTGTGGTGTTTATTACATTAAAACGATGATGCAAATTTAAAAAGCTTTTTGTACTCATGTGAAGCCAATTAGATTTCTCCAAATAAAAAAGTGGCAAAGCTCAGATGGCTGCCACGGTTTCGCCCTCCCGAGACAGGGTGTTTTTGTGGGATTTGCGGACGGGGGCTGCAGGGCTGACAGAGGAAACCCAGGCTGCTTCTCTGTGCCTCCCACAGCTGGCTCTGGCCACTGTTGTCCTGACCATGGAGAGACACCTGCTCAGTGAGGGCGAAAAGGCCCTCTGCAGTCAGCCCGGAGCCAAGAATTCCACTGCTGCAGCCCCACCCAGCAGGGACAAGCACAGTGTGAAGCCAGATCAATTTTACATCATCTTGGCAGAAGTCAGGCATCACTTTGGAAAAAAAATTCATTACTCAGAGTCAATTTCACCTGATTCAGAAAATCTTTTCCGCCTGATCACAATCAGAGCTATATGTTTCCCCAAATAATGTGGATGCAAAACCTTTGGAAAATTTAGCTCTCGTTTATTGATGACAATCCTTCAAATGTTCAAAGCTGAGTGTAATATGGTTATTTTAACTGCACTTTGGAAGCAGAAATCAGCATCAAATAGTTTTAAAATGTTAACTAACATAAGAATGTAAATGTTGTCGTTGATTAAAAACAGTTCTAACACAAACTTGTACCGCAAGAATTTTTAGTTTCATTGTAAAATCAACCATTTTCATACTTTTAACCTTGAAAATGTCTCATTATGACTCTAATCCCAAATTATTGTTTTGATTTAATATATTTTCATTCTCATCATTTTAAGAGTTTCTTATTCTTAGATAAATGAACATAAGAAGGTACACTAATTTTTAAAGCTCTAATTACATATCACTATTTTTATGAGTTTTCTACACCAGACACCTCAACATTCCTTCCACATCTGAAACATCTCACCTTAAACTGCCTATGCAGATCGCCTCAATCTCCTCCTGTCTCTGGGACGTAATCAGCCACTAGGGAGGACGCCACCCTCCCTGTTTATTTTCTTCTAGATAGTGCAGTGTTACCAGGCCTCCCTTTAAAAATATTGTGGAGCTCGGTTTGGAAGAAAATGATACCATTTGTAGCTATTACTGGAAAAGTTTGTCATCACTTCTGTTGTAGTTCTCCTGGTTATTTCATATCTTGGCAGTGGAACACGCTGCAAAGAACATAAGTAATGGAATTAAACTCTCCCCAGTACTCCTAAGAACTTATTTTCATTATGAAACTTCCTCCCTCAGATTTCATCCTTCATAAGCCTCTTCTGGCCTGTATTCTGTGAGACAATGCACAGAAAATGTTTTTCATAATGCAAATGCACTTAAAGGTACAAAGTGGTGTGGCAGAGATGTTAAAGGGTCTCACTCATTAGTTAATGTGCCATAATGGGATAACCCTGTAGGTAGTTTCTGGAATACACAGTGTTTAGAGAAATTTACAGCCAGCCTAGCAACAGGATGTGTTGGACATCTGGCTGTGAACTACATGCAGACCTGATGCAGAGGTGGGACAGGGTAGAATCCCATAACATCACTCACAAGGAACAGCGGGGTGGGGGAAAAAACACATCTTTGTGCCGAAGTTAGATTTCCATAACTGGAGGTTGCATTCCTGAACTTGTACGAGAGAGAAAATATTTGTGATAATTAAAGTTTCTTGAATAACTCCTGACATTGCAGAATTCTAAAATATATTCAATAACTTCCACAGAAGTTGCTCTTTCTTAACAAAACTATAATTTTTTAAACTAACTGTTGGCACACAGAATGACTGTGAAATGCAAGTCAAAACTCAGGGAAATCCTCCAAGTGCATTGAGGAAAAACATAGAACTGATTTTAAAGCTATAGAATAATAAACATTTACAGAAGCATTTACTATGTGTCAGCCATTGTTCTCAACACTTTCTACATTTTAACATATTTAATCCTTCCAAGAAGAATATGAACTGCGTTTTACTATAAATACCATTTTTCAGATGCAGAAACCCAAACACAGAAACCAGCTTACAGTCACAGAGAACAGTGATTGAAACCCAAGGGTTCAGGCTCCGGAGCTGGGCTCATCAGCACTCCACTAACATTGCCTCTTAAGACCTTTCATTGTGCTTTTACATGTTCAAGAGCACAACATTGACACCTTATATATCCAAGAGCAACAAGAGCAAGACATTTCTTGAGTCAACATTGATTCTCCAGATCCATCAATGAGAACACACAGAGTCAATAAGCGGTACTGGGGTAAAGAAAATCAAAAGGACACAAGCAAACATGACATACTAACAAAAAATAACAACTTTAAATTGCCACTCAGGACTAAGCGTATGAGCAGAGCCAGAGAAAATACCCAACAAAATATTTCAATGTACGTAATTCTTAAGGGAAAAATATCAGTGGAGAAAAAAAATCTGGTTTTAGCTTTCTGGTCAAGTCTTGACAGTCCGAAACCTTCTGCTGCATGAGTAAACAATAAATCAATTTACTGAAGATGCCAACTGATGTGCTACGTTTAAAGATAAATTTCAAATGTTTAACTCGGGCCTAAGCACACAGACTCAGTATCATTTGGACATTGCAGACATGTCTGCCCTAACAAAGTCATAATTTTCTAGCACAGAAAGTGCATTTGCACAATAATATGCTTTAAATACACTAGATTGGCAATGACGCCAATATAATAACTCTTATGTTTACTCAGTGTATCTCTAATCCTGTGGTAAGATCAATGCTGTCAGTTTCAAGTCAAAGCTTGTCAAAATCACTTCCTTTTATTCAGAGACCATGAAGTATTCCACTAGGAATTGCTTTAGTCTAAATGTTGAATGAATGTATTTTTAAAACTCAACACACGAGGAAGGCTATTTCACTCTGTCTTGGCAAATTAATCCTCACGCAATCAGTACATAAGGCAGTTGCTTCAGAGTCATGAATCCAGCTTTCAGAAAAATGCTTGACACACACAGTGAGTAATCGACCAATATTTCTTGTATGAATGAATAATTAAGTGTCCCTGACCACTAAAGCCAAAAAGCAGAGTGGGTTTTCCTTGAACTAATGGCATAGGAATTTGGGTTCCTCTCTCAACTTCCTACTGAAAGGTAGCGGAATATGCCACTCCTGAGGCATGCCACTTTGGCATACGGATTCCTTGGAGCTGAAGGTGGTTCAGATGAAGGAGGTATAAGAAAAGCTCTGTGCCCTCCCCTATTTGCCTAAAGGCGGGACATACATTTGTAAGCATATCCCCACACTCCTCTTTCCCCAAAAAGGCAGAAGTTAGTCCCCAGAGACAATTCTAGACCTTTATCAGCGCAGACACAGCACCCTAAAAGACTTGACCAACTACCCCTTGTCTCACATAAATTTCCGCCTACATTGACCTCCCCACAATTTGTCACCCTAGAAGCTCAAAGTCCTTTTCCTTTGTCCTGTCACTTCTTTACAGATTAATTTTCTTATGTTGAGAGTCTGCACAAATTCAGTTTCCAGCCTCCCCTTTGAGTTGCTGATCGCTTATGCCCACGTGCACGTGTGATGTGCCTGTTCATAAACTTCCGTGTTTTTCTCTCGTTAATCTGTTTCTGTCCATCTTATTTGCAGGGCCCTGGGCAACGAACCTAAATGGGCAGAAGAAAAAGAAATGTTTTCCTTTCTCACACTATTAAAGTGAAATGTGAAAATGGGGGGAAGAAAATCACATCAGCACTAGAAAATATAATAAAATAGACCAATCATTTATTTAAAAAAACAGTGTTTTCACTCTGTTACATAATTAAGTTGATAAAAACACATGATGAATTGCTGTTCTGGAAGGCTAAATGTCTTCAACCAGGACCAGACCTCACTAATAGTCCCCAACTCAGGGACAATGCAAGTGCATTGATTTGGAAGTAAATCAGAACAGCTGGAAATGCCATTCCTCAATTCTTTTTGCCTCTGAAACCATGGGGCACTCGAATTGTACACTCAGTGTGCTGGGGCCACAGACCTTCCTCCCTAAGTGGACAGGAAACCAAGGCCAAGAAGATAGGGTGGAGGCGGCAGGAAAGACTGCACTGAGGACACTCAGAGAGGGCGCCAGCGGGCTAGTGCAGGATGATTTGTGTCTAGACAAAGGTACTTCCCTAAAGATTTGTAGTCTTCTCCATTTTTAAAATTTTGAAATTCTGAATACCAGAAGTTTCAGTATCTTGGCAGTGGTATAATGAAGCTCAGAATATTTCCTATTCTTTCCAGATTGACACCATGCTGTGTTGGCACTGTAGGAGAATTTTCTCTCGGGCCTAGAAATGCATTGGCTTTTTTACATTTTCTAAAGCAGGTATTTTCTTTTTTTTTTTTTTCCTTTTGTAGAGGGTCATTTATTTTAAAGATTTTATTTATTTATTTTTAGACAAAGGGGAAGGGAAGGAGAGAGACAGAGAGAAACATCAATGTGTGGTTGCCTCTCATGTGCGCCCCACTGGGAAATTGGCCTGCAACCCAGGCATGTGCCCTGACTGGGAAGCAAACCTGAGACCCTTTGTTTCATGCTCAATCCACTGAGCCACACCAGCCAGAGCTAAAGCAGTTTTTTTTTTTTTTTTTTCAAAAAAGGGAGGAACTGCCCCTTTGGTGGGGATAAATGGGGATGTGTAGAACTTTGTGGGTTACCAGTGAGATGCTTCTTTTATTTTATATGGGAAGTAAGGGAGCTAGATGTCCTGCAGTATAGAACAGCCCAACACAACAAAAGTAATCTACCCAAAACAGCAATGGTGCCTCTGTTGAGAAACCTGGGCCTAGGAGTGCAAGTCATCAATCGAAATGTTACACAGAAACTCTCAATGTCAAATAAAAAAGAACAATGTCCAGTTACTGAAGTAAGTAATTTTGGTGGGATACCCATAAACACCACAAAAAATAAAGAGAGGCTCACTATCACCAATTATTATTTAACATTGTTCCTGAAATTCTGACTATGCACAAGGACAGGAAACAGAAGAAAGAATTTCAACTTTTTGAACTGCCTAGACACAGAGTTCAGTTAATGGTTGTCCTGTGAGCTAATAACAATATGAAAATCAAAGAACATTATCATTCAGAATAACAATAAAAATACAAAATATCTGAGGACAACTTTGATTAGGAAAGTTTTATAGGATATATTTGAAGAAAATAACAGAAAGAACATTTGAATAATGGAAGATATCATTGTCCAGGTTGCAAAAATAAATAATTGCAAAGTCATGTGTTCTTCACCAGGCAGTTTATTGCAGTTATTGTAGCTATTGCAGTTCTGATCTACAATCTTTTCTATTATTATTATATTCTTACTTTACAAAATTATTGTGGCATATACCTGAGAGAATAAGTAGAAAATGTAATGACTTTATCAGATCTTTGTCTGTGGTTTCTGGGAGGAAGCCTCTAAATCCTAGGCACTCTCTGAGTGATGGAAATGTCTTTGTTATTCATGCTGGACCCACTGACCTCACCTGAGTTATGCTAATGAGGGAACTCATGGAGGACCCACAGTTAACTTCAGCATGGGAGCTGGTCATGCCAGAGAGACCAACCACGTGATTAGGAGGTTGAGGCTTTGAGCCTGGATCTCACCTTGATATCACCTTGATCTCACCTTGATCTTCTTCTGACCTCTGAAAAGGGGAGGAGTGGTCAATGATTTGATCAACCATTCCTGTCTGATAAAAATCCAATAAAAACTCTGGACACCTGAAGCACAGATGAGGTCTCTTGGCTGGCGAGCTTCCTTGGTTGGTTATCATACATTGATGTGCCAAAAATGTTACATGTCCTAAAGATATGGAAATGTCACCATCAGGACCCTTCCAGACCTTGTCCATCTCTCTTTCTGGCTGATATTTATTTCTATCCTTTACATTAAACTTATAATCATATCTATGGCACTTTCCTCAGTTCTGTGAGTCATTCCATTGAATTATTGAACCCAAGGCCATCATGTGAACTCACAAATTTATAGTTGATCATAAATACAGGTGGCCTGAGAACGCTGGTGTTGGTGACTTGTGTCTGAAGTGAGTAGAGTGTTGTAGAGAACTGTGACCTTTACCTGTGAAATCCGTGCTATTTGTACTGTCAGAATCACACTACAGAAATAATAGCAAATAAAATTTTTAGTTCAGGCAAAAAAATCATTTATACCTTATAAAGGGAAGAATCTATATTTGTGCCATTGATTTGTCTGCTTATTTTGCAAGACTTTATTTCAAAGGAGGAATTCCAAACTAGTATTCCCTTGTTTTAAAGATAATTGTCCATAAGTTGTTAGTTATTCTGCATATTTGTTGAGCAAAAATTACCTTGGTTCTGAACTACTGTGGCTATTGTTCAGCAAATAGCCTTGGAAAATAGAGATAGTGTTTCTCAGTAGAGTAGAAAGGACGCACATTTGCCCTGGCCAGTGTGGCTCAGTTGACTAGAGCATCATCCTGTGAACTAATAGGTCTGAGGTTCAATTCTTGGTCTGGGCATGTACCTGAATTGCAGGTTTGGTCCCCAGTTGAGGTGCTTGAGACAGGCAACCAGTCAATGTTTCTTTCCCTCTCTTTCTTCCTCCCCTTCTCTTTAAAATCAATAAGCGTGTTCTTGGGTGGGGATACAAAAAAGAAAAGCAGGCATGCTTATTGTTCCTAAAAGAGCGTTTCTCTGAACTCAAGGTTTCTCCCTGACAATGGAACTCGCTCTATGTACAGAGGTCACTTGACCCTTTTTGTGTTTTCTTGTGGGAATTGTGGCTCAGAGAACGGTTGCGAAATAATGTTGATACTCTGGCTATTGACATCGCTGTGAGTAACAAAATCTTTTCTCTCAGTCCCAAAACTCTTGTACCTTCCACGAGCATCCATGAAACTGTGACAGACTAATTTTCTAGTTTTCACATGAGGTGAAGTCTCTGACAACTTTGCCTTCTTGCACCTGTCCTAACACGGGATTTCTGACAAAGCATTGTAACTACTCCAGCCCTGTCTTCCAGCTCAGCAACAAATATAAATATAGCCCCAGGTACATTTACTCTGGTCATATTTCAGGGAGATAAAAGTAGTTAAGGATATTTTCTAAAGAGTGGCATACAAAACATTGGGAAAATTTAGTGAGAATTGAGTAAATGCAAAAATGATTGGAAATGTTGGATTAATGTGAATTTATAAACTGAAAAGTAAGAGGAATGGGAATTGTATTATGTGATATCCTGGTTTGGGGTGGGGGGCTGGATAACAAATATTGAACAACTTGAGTTACTTAATCAAAAAATATATGAATGAATGAACCATAAATTTATATGTAGATATTTATTAATAGGGACAGAAGTAAGTAGATGATAGACAGATGGATGACAGGTAGATAGATACATAGATAGATAGACACTACATACATGGTATTTTCTAAACCTTAAGGACAGCAATGTAGCTGAAAAACAGAGAGAATCAGGGATCAGGAAATAAGTAACTTTAGGAACCTGGGAAGAGTCTTCTCCATCCTCCCTCTCAAAACTGGCTCTCTGCTTCATTCACATAGCACATTGTGACCGCAGTATGGTTCTGGTCCCACACAAAAACGAACTGTCCCTCCTAGAAGCCCAACTCCCGGCTCCCTTAAGAAATGGATTTAGGTCAGACGTCCAGTCTTTGATCTGATTCACTCTGCTGGGAATCAGAAGCAAGCAAAACAAATGTACCTACTGAGAGCCTGCTGCAATGGTGAGTGTCGGTTCTGCGAGAAGAGGGGTTAAGTGGACACTTCACGAGGTGTGTAGTAGAGTGAGTAATTTCACAAACTGAGTAGGATGACTGCCTGTCCCAAGAGACAGGATGCGTGTAAAGCACAGATCACACACTTCAAGGCCCTGTGCTTACTAATTTGCATATTTCTCATGTATTCAGCACTTGCATAAATACACACTATTCAGATAGGAGCAGAAGGGATATAATTCCTTGTATTCATTTGGTGGGAAGTAAAAATCCAGATAATGTGTTAACTAAAGATTTCCCAAAGCAAATACTATAAACAAAATGGTAGTCTGTGCTCATTCAGATATTTGGAAAATGTAAAGTTAAATGCCATACAATAACTTTGTTAAAAAAGCTTCTTTCATGCAAATATCTCACATCCTTAATATACAGAATGCTCATAAAATGTCTCCAAGAGAGGAATGTAGTATGAAAGATTTTACTAAACATATTTAACCATTTTTCAGTGGACCAACTCAGGCTAACTAACTGTATGCTGACTACAGAGGAATTTTCCAGATATATTTGAATATAATGGTACAACTCCTTGGACAACCTGTAATAAAATCCTGTGCTTTAACTAACATGTGTTGTGTTCTTATCTCATTCTAATTTTACCACCACTAGCCGTATGCAGAAGGAGGAGTATGTCTCATATTATATGAGGTCTGTTTGGAAAAAGTCCAGTCATTGATAACGTAACGAGACCTGTTGACATTGCTGTAACCTGGCAGCCAAGGAGAGTGGACTGGAGTGCTCATGCATGAACAATGACCACTTCACTGCACTAGTCAGTGGGGGCAGTAGACACCATCGAGTGTGCATGTGTTCTGTGTGGCCATCTCATACAAAATGACTGAGTGAGTAGAGCAATATATCTGCATCAGATTTTGCATTAAGCTTGAACATTCCTCTATGGACACTATTCAGACAATTCAGAAGGCCACAGTTATGGGCAACTGGTAAGTGGTAGCTTATCACCACAAGGTGCCCACTCACACATCACGTCTTGTATAGAGTTTTTCGGAGAAACATCAAGTCACCCAAGTGTCTCAGCACCCTTACAGCTCAGATTTGGAGCTCTGGGACTCCTGGCTTTTCCCAAAACTAAAATCACCTACAAAAGAGAAGAGATTTCTGATCATTGATGAGACTCGGGAAAATATGAGGGGGCAGCTGATGGCAACCGGGAGAACTGTGTGAGGTCCCAAGGTGCCTACTTTGAAGGGGACTAAGGCATCATTGTCCCACGTACAACATTTCTTGTATCATATCTTCTTCAATAAATGTCTCTGTTTTTCATATTATATGTCTGGATACCTTCTGGACAGACTATATATTATACACACACACACACATAAAATACACATATATTATTCTACATAATATATATGCATGAAACTCACATAATTGTGCAGGCTTGGTATCCAAATTCCACAAAGTGGTCCTCAGGCTGGAGGCCCAGGGAAGTGCCGCGGCTGGAGTGTGAAGGACACCAGCTATTGGGGTTCCCTCTTGCTCAGCAGGGGTAGAGGGGTTCTTCCTGGTCTCTGTTCTAGTGAGGACTTTGAGGGATAGGGTGAGTCTTACTCCCTTTATGGAGGGTAATCTACTTTACCAAAAGTCCACCGATTTAAATGTCAATCTCGTCCAAAAACACCCTCACAGACACATTTCACCGAGTAGTAGTGTTTGACCAAATATCTGGCATCCCGACCCAGCCAACCTGACACCTGCGGTTACCATCACAGGATGACAAACTCTTCCTTCTGGCAGGAGGGCTCGCATACCCTGACATTCTGATCAAGTGAGGGCTCCTGGGGCAATCCAGGGTTCAAAAGTTAATAAAATATAAAATCTTGATTTTTTAGATTTTAATATGATACATAACATGTATATAATTATGGTAATACAGTTTTTTAAATTTTAGTCCATGAGCATATAGGGAGAATAAATGGCACTGGAAAAAAACACCATTAAAACTTTTAATTTAATTTAATTTAATTTTAAAAAGATGAAGTTCTAATTTTTAGAAAAATCATTTTCATTGAGATATAAATGACATATAACATTGTGTTGGCTTTAGGCATACAATATAATGCTTTGATGTATGTATATATTGTAAAATGATTACCACAGTATAAGTTTCATGTACACCCATCACCAAACACAGTTACAAAATATTTTTTTTCTAGTGATAACTTTTAAGATTTCCTCTCTTAGCAAGTTTCAAGGATAAAACTCAGCATTGTTAACTGCAGTTAGAAATCTTGCTGCGCATTACGGCCCCAGGACTTACTGATCTTGTCACTGACAGTTTGTACCTTTTAAGCACTAAGTATTTTTAAAATACACATAAAATTTGTGTAATTTTATCTTCCCGTCAGAATGGATTTTCTTTGAATGTTCCGGGGTATTTTCTTCCTAAATGATACAGGGATTCTTAAAAAGCAGCACTGGTATATGTTAATGAGGTATGCCTTATTTAAACAATTTGGGAAGATAAGATCTTTGGTTTTCGATTTACGTCATCATTCCAAATTTTCTTTTTCTATTCATTTATTTTTTTCATCTTTACTTGGCAGCCATTATGTACACTTTGCTTTCAAGTTACTTAGAACCCAACGGCTTGGTCGAATAATGATCCAGAAAGCCATTTAACTCATGGGAAACTCAATTCTCTGTGACATAAAACGGCATCTTTTTATGACATGTAAAATGTCCTACTGAGTATTTCACCCATTGTATTTCTTAACAAAGGTCTTCAAAGAAATCTAACATTCATTTATATTTGACCAGTATATATTTTTTTGCTCTGTATTTTGGGTCAGGAAGGATCTACTATTTAAATTCTCTAGCAAAAGAATATTCATCTACTTTACACAATTCACTTTTAACAAACTCAGTTTCATATTTATTAGGATTTCATTCTGAAAAATAGCTGATGTTGTTACTTGCTTTGTCCACAATGGTGATTCAGTTTCACCTTTGTGTGTATATACAATAGTGGGGAAACTGGACAGTTTTGGTTTACATTTGGTCTCCTAGAATTTCATTGTAATAGTTTTGTTTGGCATCTGAAGTCTATGTAAGTCCCAGTTTATATTTCCCTTTCAACTGAATAATTACTGGTCACCACATTTCCACAGTCCCTGCCAACATTTTTTCCTTTCAGTGGTACTGGAAAGTAATTTTTGTTCCGAATATGTTTGTTTGCCAAGGGCATTCGTTACTAAGACTTGATAAAGACGCTGATTGGGCCACACTTTCTTCAGCTGGCTTCACTCAGATTCCAGACCTTGACCAACCAACCTAATTGGTTTGTTTGTTTAAATTCAGAGTTCTGGTTTTAACCCCTCCCCATTATGCGTTTTTATAATCTGGAAAGTTTTATGGATTATCTTGATAATCAAGTACAAGATCTTTTGAAAATCAAAAGTGTAGCCAAAATAACTTTACTTTTGAGGAGCGCAGCTTATGTTAAAAGCTCAGACTCTTGGGCCAGACTTATGGGTCTGAGTCCTGGCGTCACCATTCACATCCTTTGTGCCCTTGTTGCCTTGTATTATAAATGGGCAAGCTAAGAGTTAACTAAGTTACAAGGTTCCCTTTAAAGTTAGGTAACTATTAGCAATGACTATTACTCATTGCATTGGGTAATACCTTGTACAAGATAAGTGTTGAGTGTTTATTATGGGGAACTAGGTTCACTCTGTCTTGGGGATAAGTAGTTCTATAAATTAAACCACTTGGCTATTTCGTAAACTCTGTGGTAGGCTGGTTGAATTAGTCCATGAGATGCTGCAGTCCCCATGCAGACACTCCTTTAAATTCAACAAATTAAATTTAGATGCATTAAATAAGCTTAGTGCTTCTCCTAGGAATACATATTAATTAACTTATTGTTATTAATTTATAAAACACAACCTTATATGTCTCTAAATTTTCACATAAAATGACAGCTTACTCTCAAAAGTTATTAGCTCAAAATTACCACATTTCACCAATTTAAAAACACATTTTTTTCCATTTTAACATCTTTGACATTAGGATGCATTTTACAATCTGTGATTGTAAATCACAGTCATAGTCAGTCTGGCCCTGGCCTAAACACTCTAGAGCTCAGTGCTAGCTCTCATATTTTCATCTCTTCAGTTGAATTAAATGCCTGGTCAACAGTACATATGTTGAGTCTAGCTGCTTTTTAAAATATCTTCTAAAGGACTACAGTATAATTCAGCATTAAAACTCAAAGGTTAGTGTGTCTACAGGAAAATATGGAAATAGAGCAGTTGGGTATGCATTTGATGATAAAGAAGCACATATTCATCTTTGTATTTTTTTCTTGCAAAACAACAATCAAGTTATGAGACCTAAGGAAGGATGAGACAAGTATAAAAAAGATACAATAGAACTTGTTTCTAAATTATATGCTACAATGCACTGACACTTCCTAGTAAGGCCAGTAGTGTGGAGGAGAAAACGGAGAATTATATTGGAGAAATCTTTTTAAAAATTGCCATGCCCTCAACACTCTTGAAAAGTGTTAGGTAGTTGGTGTTGGGCAATACCATGTGGAATAACACAGATATCAAGAACACTAAATTGAAGAGTGAATAACTGGAGGGGGGAGAAGATGGCAGCTTGGTAAGAGGGAGCAGTTTCTACTTCCTCCTACACATGGGAGAGAAACCAGGCCAATCTACGGAGGAACAGAGCAGACAGCCAACAGTACCACAACATATATGAAGATAGGAGATCAAAAATTGTAGCAGACATTGAAAAACCAGATGAAGAGCAGGTGGAAGCTGTGAACACCAGGATACCTGAAGGAGACTGCACCACTGAATCTCACAGGTACTCTACCACAGAAGCTCACACCATAAACCCAGGGAGCCAGAACAGATCAATTTAAGAAGCTGAGGCTAATAAGAAGAATGTCACAAACAATGGGAAGACAAAGAAAAAATCCCCAAATGAAAGGAAAGGAAGAAACCTCAGAAAGAATGCTAAATGAAATAGAGGAAACTCAGCTATCAGATGATGAGTTCAAAGCAATGGTTACCAGGAAGCTCCATGAGCTCACAACGAACTACCAGAAACTACAAGGAAACTACAATGAACTCACTGCAAACTATATCAACATGAAAAAGGAAATAGAAAATATCAACAAGGGCCAAGAGGAAATGAAGAATACAATATATGAACTGAAGAACACAGTAGAAGGAATCAAAAGCAGGATAGATGAAG
>PVKM010021648.1:0-22412 GCA_004027735.1 Carollia perspicillata | reverse complement strand
TTGTTTTTTTTTTTTTTGTTTGCCTACTATTGCCATATACCTGAGTTAGATCTACTGTTTGTTTATATATCCGAGTTAGGTATATTCCCTATCTCTGACTTCATCCAAAATACCAGGCTTTCTTATTCTATCTCTACGAAAGTCTGTCCAGAAAAAGTCCAGCCATTGATAATATAGTGAGAATGGTTTGAGCAGCATTGATGTAACCCAGCAGCCAAGGAGAGTGGACTGGAATGTGCATGCATGAACAACGACAACTTCACTGTACTAGTCAGTGGGGGCAGTAGATGTCACTGAGTGAGCATGTGTGCTATGTGGCTGTCACATTCAAAATGACTGAGTGAGTTAAGCAATAAGTCTGCGTCAGATTTTGTGTTAAGTTTGAACATGCCTCTATAGAAACTATTTGGACAAGTCAGAAGGCCACAGCTATAGGCAACTGGTGATTGGTAACTTCATCATGACATCGTGTCCACTCATGCATCATGTCTTGACCAGGGTATTTTTGGTGAAACATCAAATCACCCAGGTGACTCAGCTCTGCTACAGCCCAGACTTGCCACCCTGCAACTTCTGGCTTTTTCCAAAACCAGAATTACCTTTGAAAAGGAAGAGATTTCAGACTATCATTGAGTTTCAAGAAAATATGGTAGGGCAGCTGCTGGTGATTGGGAGAACTGTGTGAGGTCCCAAGGTGCCTACTTTGAAGGGGACTGAGGTGTCATTGTCCTAAGTACAATATTTCTTATATCTCATATCTTCTTCAGTAAATATTTCTATTTTTCATATTACATGGATGAATGCCTTCTGGACAAACCTCATATTTCTCCCTATATCTTAACTTAACCTCTAGGGATATCGGCTATATGTGTGGGCACAATATCTTTTGAACACATTTTCCATATTATGAGTCCTTCTGTCTTAAACTATAAGCTACAACTCAGCTTCCCAGTCTTCAGTGATCAAGAGTCTATAAATCAAACTCACCACCATGGTTCCAGGCCGGTGTTAAAGTTTTGGAGGCAGCAACAGCAGAAGTCCCAGTGAGTGTGTTCCAGGTTGAGCATCCCAGGGAGAGGTGCGGTGCCTGTTCTCATAGGCCTAGAGATGTTGAAGGCATGCCCACAACCATCCCGACAGTGAGACCATGTGCACAGTTCCATGATGCACAGTCTCCAACTTCGATGTACAGATGAAGTAGGTCTAGAATGCGGCCTGGAAGTCTGTATTTCTAACAAGCTCCCAGGTAATGGCAAAGCTTCTGGTCTAATGGACACAGGCCAAGCCTGTTTTCAACTTTGCTACTTTTGTGCCATCAGTGCTGAGGATGGAGGAACCCTAGCATTCCTGGGACTTCAGCGGGGTGAGTGTCCTGCTGCAAATAGGACAAGCGTGACTATTATTTCCTTTCTATCTTGAAGGAAGAGGGATTTCTTAAAAAATTTTACTTACGATTTTACAGTCTTCTAATTGATTGGCAATGATAGATGTTCTCATGGCTTTGAGCGCTCCCTATACATTCTTGACTTTTAAATTTCTGTGCTGAGCCTTTTACTTCGCGCCTGAGCTCTAGACTTGCATATCCAACCATCAGTTCAACGTCTGTACTTGCAAGTCTCACTTTAGATTTCGCACAACCGGAACTGATCTCATACTGTCCCCAAATCTACTGTACTCATAAATCTTTCTTATCTCTGTTGATGGCAACTCCATCATTTGAGTTATGTCCAAACCTTAGAGACATTGAGACTCCTCCTTTTGTAACTAACATCCAATTCATCAGAAAATTCTCTTCCAAATCCATTTCTTAGCACCTTCCTGCTGTCACTGTGGTCTAAACTACCATCGTCTCTCCCCTGGACTATAAGCCTTCCAGTGCTTCTCTCCTTGCCCTGCTTGTCTGCCTGTAGCACAGAAATGCAAGTTTTGCTAATAAAGTACATCCTTCATGTCATTTCTATGCTCAAAATGTACCAGTGACTCTCCTTTTCTTTCAGAATAAGAGCCAGACTCCTTACAGTGGCCTACAAGGACCTATGTAATTTGGGCTTTTGTCAATATTCAACTTTGTCTTCTATTGCTTCAGTCTTCTACATATTCAGCTACAGACAGATTGGCCTTGGTCACTCAAACATGCCAGTCATTGGCCTACCTCAGGGCCTTTGCATTGCCTAGTCTCTCTCACTGAAATGTTTTTTTTTTCTTCCAGATGTTTATATAGTTTGCTCCCACGATACCTTTAGGTTTTACTCAGGTGTCCCATTTTCTCAGTGAGGCCTCTGCTGGCCATCCTATCTAAAAGTCAGTCCTTTCTCTTAACCTTTACCCACCCTCTTCTCTGCCTAGGTTTTTTCCTTGTTCTTATTACCATCGATCATACTATATATCTTGTCTTGGATATTTTGTTTTTCTCACTAGAGTGTAAGCTCCGTGATGGTGAGATTTTGTGTGTTTTGGTTATGGCTCTATCCACAGTGCCTGGAAATGTGCTTGACACATAACAGGTGCTCACAGAGTCTCTAGGAATGAATGACTCAACAAAAGAAAAGATAAATTGGTGTAGGCCTACCAGCCAAGAAGTGAGTTTCAGGCCCTTCAGGTAGATACAGTCATAAAATAGGAATATTTAGGTCCTATTGTATAAGATAAGACTGTATGGGACCATTTATTTATGGTAACAATTTTTCAGTACTAGGAAATATGAGATACAAGATGCATAGAACACAGATATTCCTCCTAAAAATCTAGAAATCAAATTAGGAAGAAAATCATCTCCACAAATAACTGTAATTCAAGATGGGTGTCGGTCAGGAGTATCTTCTAAGAATCTACCAGGAGCAAGTCATTAGTTTCACAGTTCACGTGGGTGCACTGTGGCAGAGGGGTTAATTTTAAAGCCTTGTAAAGTGAGAGGATGCCTGTCATCACACAGCCCAGCGCGTAGTAAGTGGTAACCACGATAAATAATAGTGTGTCATTGAAATAATGCCATTGGAGAGGGGAGAGGAACTGAGTGAAAGAATGCCTGTCTCAGAATTATCACTAAACTACTATCATTCTTCTGAGTAGTTAAGCAATACTGCTTATTATGTGAAATTGGGAAATTGAACAAGGTCAAAATATCAAATGAAGAGACTGAAGTTCACTAATAATTCTACTACTCAGAGTTAATCAACTCTGATATATATGAATGAGATTATGTGGCATATTCTGTCCTGTATTTTATTTTTTTACTTAATTTACTTAATTTTACTTAATTTTTACTTAATTTATCTAGAACATTTTCCTTTACGAATAAGCATATTTGAAACGTAATTTTAAATTCTTACAAAATGTTTCATTTTGTGTGTCTTATATAATTTTTAAAGTTATTTTTCAATTGTTGGATCTTTCTGCCATTTTCTTTTTTCAAAACCGTATTTAATACCATCCACTTACCTAATACTTC
Source organism: Carollia perspicillata (assembly GCA_004027735.1). Classification (NCBI taxonomy): domain Eukaryota; kingdom Metazoa; phylum Chordata; class Mammalia; order Chiroptera; family Phyllostomidae; genus Carollia; species Carollia perspicillata. The sequence goes on along the minus strand of PVKM010021648.1, from coordinate 18,964 downwards.
CTTAGCATGGATTCCACCAAATTATAATATTAGTCAAAGATTTGATTATGTTCAAGGCAAAAAATTACTGCAGTAGAATAGACATCTTCAAAAAATTTGTACCAGTTTTCTTAGTACGTGAATGAATAAAAAATAGAGATGGACACTTTTACCAGCCACATAATAAGAAAAATGTGCTTTCCCTACTTCAGAATGCAGGTGCTCTCAATTCTGTCTTTCCTGTTGATTTGATTAGTACCCACCATCTTTGGCTTTACACAACATTTCATTGTGGTTAGGAAGAACTGGAGGTGACGCGTATGGCCCCTTGGGGGTGTGGTTCTGCTTTACCCTCCTGGTTTGTACTTATCACCAGAAGACTTTCTCTCACATGACCTAAGTGTATTTAAAGTGCTTTCTCTGAATCATCGCTGCATTCTGCTGGTAGACTGTTTAAGAGGGTTAGGGTAAGAGAGTGTGGCACCCCTGTCCTGCTTCTGGCAGCAAGCAAGCTTGAGAAGCCTCATAATGCCAAAGTAATCTATTGTTATAATGGCGTGAAGGTCTTCTCAGCTTCAGAAGCATTTGCCAATATTAACTCATTAACCTTCATGCCATCCCTGTGAGGCAGGCAGGGCTAGGTAGGAAAAAATTAATAATTATAAGTCCCCTTTAAAATAAAAAGGCTGTCTACATGCTGAATACCAAATCATAAAAAACAGGTAAATATTACTGTCCCAGTTTTATAGACTGGGGAACTAGGTCATGGGTATTAAGTGTTAAGTAATTGCCCACTGGGGACAATATAACCCAGGGTATAGAAGAATTCAAAATTAGAACTCAGCATCCTCCAGTCTGAGAGGCTGTGCTCAGAGATCTGAATCAGGCCTTTTGGCAATGGTCTTACATGCTGGGAGTGCTTAGGAATTGGTAGGTACTGGTACAGGTCAGGGGCTGGAAAGCAAAAGGTTCAGAGCTTGTAGTGAAATGATCTTAGTGTTTCACAATAAAAGAGCTAGTTGCAGTTGAACCCATAGCAAGTTCATGGCAGAGTTCCCTCTTTTGAGTTTCCATTACACATTAAATTTGTTAATATTATAGCACCTCTTCCTCATAATGATAGTTATTTTTTGGCGTTTATGTCTTTTACTCAAGACATCCCTGAGATCATGAATTACATTTTTCTGTCTCTTTGGTACCTAGCTCAGTTCTTGGTACATTGCAGGTATGAAGTAAAATTGTATTGCATGTACAAAAAAGAATAAATGATTAGAAATATGGCAGCATCATAATTTGGTACAATGAACCTACCTCCTAGGAAATAATATTCCAGGGGTTCTCAACAGACGTTTCACATCAAAACCAATTGTAGAGCTATTAAAAAACACAGTGTATACCCCAACCCAGATCTTGTAATTTATAATCTCTAAAATTCTTTTCAATAGGCCTCTATAATTGACTTTTATATTCACTTGGAAAATCCCTCAGTATCCTGTTGTGACCCCACTACTGAATGACATACACAGAGATCCCTTTGCACTGTATATGTAGCATAATGTGGGAGAGATGGATACAGAAAGAAAGGGAAGTCACATTGATTTGAGCACCTTTTATGTGCCAGGCGTGTCCTAGTTGCTCACACAAGGTATCCCTTTGAGTCTTCACGATAACCATGAAAGTAGGTGCTATTACTCTAATTTTCTTTATTTTAAAGGTAAAAAAATTGGACCTCCATATTTCAAGTTAAATGTTAATTCCTATTATTTCATTGCTGTCAACTTCCAGTCAATAGAGTTGTATACAAATATAGTTTTTACTCTTGCTATTAAGATATTAAGATAAAGATATATAGATTAAGTTTCTTAATTTTGCTGCACTGTTGTCCTTTGTTTAGTAAGTGTCCAGTTTATTCCTATTCATTTTCAGGCACTATGCTAGGTCCTATTCCCATTTGGATTAAAAGCTCTGTCAAAGCAGAGATTATCTCTATTTTCCCTCCCTCCTTTGTTCTTCTCTTTCTTTTCCTCTGTTTTAAAATATAGGTTGTATTATTACTCAGGTATAGGAGGCCAACGGACCAGAAGGTAACAACTGCCACGGAGAGGGTAATTTGTCACACCCAGTTCCCAAGGCGGGGGCCGGGGGGGCATGCTGCGCCACGTGGGGACGTGTGGGGAAGAATCAGGGTCAGTCAGGAGGCAGCGGCAGCAGGACAGAGCGGCCAGCAAGGGCAAGAGCCTGCCTTGTGGTTTCTAAAGGAAGGAACAGGACAGGAAAAGTGAACACGTTTAGGATTCACTAGTTTAAATAACTTCAGTGGGCTCTGGCCTCTTGGGGTGTTTTCCAGCTGTCTGGGACCAGGCTCTGAGTGATTTAGGACCAAGGAAGTAGGTGAGGGTAAGGGTGCGGGATTCTTTGATATGCATATCAAAAGCTTGCTCTAGGCAAGTTGTTTGCTATCCCTTAGGAATTAGCTAACCCTGGGTGAGTAAGTCCCTCCCCAGGCCCACGAGGCTCCAGGATCTCAAAGCCCACAAAATAAAAAAAGACATGATTAGCACACACACAGTTTTCTGTCATAGTCATACGCTGAAGTTACAGTCAGTGTGGAATAGGGCTCAGTACATTTCGCACTTAGCACCTACAGCAACAAAAGAGAAATGAAGCTGTGAAAATACCCGTGGAATGTGCATAACAGAGTTCAAACAAAAGTCTTTCTAGAATTACTTGTAAAAGGAAATTTTAATTTTGGAATTAATGACTAAGTTTCAAAGATTGAAACTTGTATTTTATTACAGTGAAAGATGGGGAAACAAAGACAAATTAAATTGAGCCAATGACCCGATGATTAAAAAGAGGCAAAGAAATTGGAACCTTTATCTTTAAGGGTAAAGGAGATTACCAGCACGATCTCTGTGCTCAGAAAGATTTTTTTTTTTTAACAAGAATGGAAGTGCTGATTCAAGTGTCCAGGACCAGTAACCACAGTGCAGTTCTAGATTCTTAATCATCACCCTGCCCTCCACTCCCCTTCCCTCTCCTTCCCTGCCTCCTGCAATGGTCTCATGATTATTTAAGACCCAGAAACACGTTTTGGGGTAAGAAGATAAGCATGTAATGAAACAAAGGTGGGAATCTAGGTTTCAGTCTTTTGAAAACCCTCGAATAATGTTCAGCCAATATGAGGCAGAATATATCTAAACTGTCAGCTTTCTACTCCCCCCAAAATTAATAATGAATAACAAGGAAAAGTTGGATTCACTGAGAAAATAGAATTATTCCATGTTTTCCCTAGCAGAATAATTCATAAATATGATAGAATGGCTGGAATTTTTTCTCTTAAATGCACATTTTTGTTCCAGGTCCAAAAGCATTCAGGAGGCAACATCCTGATTGGAATAGCAGTGCTTATAAAAGAGGATTAAAGATAAAAATATATAAAATACAAGATTACTAGAGAACGGGGTGGCTAACTTTAAAAAAGCCTTCACAGAGCCTCTTCTCTGAAATCATTAAGAAATAAATTATGCTCATATAAGCTGCATCTTCCATCAAGCTGTACCTTTGCAATTATATTCAGTATTGCTCTTGAAGTGGTAAAATGTGTTATTGTAACTAAAAAGGTCACAACTGACATTCCCTGTGACCTTCTGCACATACTCACCTCATTCAGTGATTAGACCATTTGATAATCCAGGTTACCATTTTTATTTTACAGATAGTGTAAGAGAGAATCAAAGGATTACATCATGGCCCAAATAGAAATACCTAATTGGCTCACAAGGGATTCAAGTTCAGGTCTGTTGACTACCAGTCTTATGCCCTTTCAACCATCACCTCCTACCACCATGCCCACTCTTGGTGCTGGACAGTTGTGTGTTGAAACATACTGAGTTGATGTCAAATTTGAAGGAATTCCAAGATTATGTAGACATTTATTTTTTTAGCACCCTTTTCCTTTTGAAATTTAAAATAAGCGTGTGAGTAAAAAGTGGACTTGATACCCAAAACAATGATAATTTTTGACCTGTGATGGGAGAATAGAAGACCATAGGGATACACTTTCTACGGTACTTTAACAAATATTTCATGCCTGGCCTTCAGGTGTCCAGCCTGTCTACAGCTGATGTGGGAGACACATCAGGGCCGTCTGTTCTTTCCCTTTCCCAGCAATGCATAGATGAGTCCTAGTCTAGTCATCAGTGGAAGAGTTCAAAGTATCTCCATCTTTGAGGTATTCGTGGGAAAGACAGAAGGGAAGAGAAGGGATGTGACCAGTATATGCCTTCGAGGCACAGAATGTTCACTAACTGTTGAATTAGAAGATGTGCTCATTAGCAGTGGTAGCCATGGATAATTGCTTCACCATCCCCACCTGTCTCTTAGGAAAACTCCATCAAATGTTTCAGAACCTAGTGATTATTCCCTTTGTTTCTGCCAAGGTGGTACAAACCCCATTCCAGTCTGACAGCCACCGATATCCAGTGGCTGCTCCGCTGCGGCTACTCAGCACTCTCCTAAGAAATGACTGCTGTGGACAGGATGTCTGAGGAAGTAACAGAGAGCTCCTATTGTTGAAACACCAGAGAAATTTGTTTTTCCTAGAAAAATATCTCTTAGGTGCAAATTATCTCCTCTGTTAGATTACTACCTTTGGTAGAGTTGGATGTAGCATTGAATGTGGTGGTTTGTATCATTTTCTCTCTGTTTCCATATTGTGACCCCCAAACCTGACATTGTCGACTTGTTGGTCTAGATCAAGCTTCCTCTCCACAATACACTCTTACATCTACTTCTTTATCAGTATTTATTTATTTATTTACTTTTCAGAGAGGAGCAGATCCTCTCAGTGTTCCTTCTGGCTCTTAAAGTTGATGATTCTGTGACTCTAACGTTAGTCCTCTGATACAAAATCTCATTTGGACAGCCAGGCTAAATGAACCTATCTCTGATTGCACATGGACTCCCATCCATCTTGCATTTGAGAAAAATGCTTTTGTAGCATGCTTTCAGAGCTACTCTAATAAGCCTAATGGCAAATCACTGCCACCAAAGGTCAAGGGCAGCAGCTTAATCCAAAGCTTGAGCACTATGGGGATTCAATTGTGGCAAATGCTGCGTACTAATGCTGCTTTTGGCAAAGATGTGTTTGGCACTGAATGTGTGGCCTCTGGGTTTTATTCCCTGAGGATGAGATATGGCTTAATATCTCACAAAAAATGGAGTGAATTTCTACTAATTGGGTGAAAGGGATATTGAGCTTTTCATGAAAAACTAGAATAAGAATGAAATCTGATTGGATGGTCTCTCCGGCAGGGGAGGGGAGTGGGTGAAGGGAGGAGTGCAGTCCTGAGTAGCTGGAGTGGTGAAAGCAGCTCCGTGCATCTATGTGCTGTTATTGCGTCATACAGAGTCATTTTATAAGATGTGGGCCACTTATGTAGGAGTTACTATGCTAAAAATCCCGAATTTTAGATTCGTGGCCTATGGTGCATACAAAATTTCTCACTTGATACCACTTCTAGCATCGGTTGTTTTTCATATTGCACCTGGCACATATAATTTGAAACCTTTTCTTTTAATTATGCGAATTGTGTAACTTTCAGTTTTAAGACTAGTGCAGTAAAATATCCTAGTTTTTCGACTGGAATTTGTCATGGTTAGATGTTGATTGGACTTTATAACAAAAAATTGGGACAAAAATATTGGAATGGTGGGATAGGTGGGAATGATATCAGTAAATACGTTCATGTCTGATCAATTGCTAAGGTGCAATAAACCATCAATACTGCTGAATGCATACGCCCTTTGCAGTCAAGCCTGTGTGCTTTGAACACTAAGTGGTACAGCTTCCCAGCTGAAATGGGATGCTTGAGATGTATCCCATTAAATGTGTTCAAAGCTACCAGAGAAAATTAATCAGGCCAGATACAACATTTCTAATCCGTCTTCGGTGTGCCAGCAAAAAAACAATTGGGAACTTATCATATGTCAATTATGAGTGAAATTGACAGACTTTAGTCTCAGTATAGAATAGTGTGAGCAACTGACTTCCAGTTGTTACCACTGACCATCAGGCAGGGTAAATACACAAAGTACACGTGGACATTTAGGTGTAGTTATGTTGAAATAAAATGCCATTGTGTGTATGGTAGCCTTTATCTCACCCAGAGCCTGACACAGTTTGCCCAGTGATGTTGTTAAGTAGGAGAATGAGCTTTCTAGGAATCCAATGCTCAGACCCATCCGCTTGTTTTCCAATATGGCGGTGATCTGGTGTAAGTCATACAGGCTGCATGCTCTTGGATTTTGGGCTCACTGTCCATATTTCCCTAAATTAGTACCCCAAGATGAATGGTGATGAATAATAGCTTCAGTAAGCAAAAAGTCATGGCATATAAAGCAGGCTGTAGTTAGCTGGAAAGGTGGGGCACAAAATACTTTTTAAAAACCAGAACATCTCAATGATTATAGCTCTTTATGTCAAAATATTCAGGGCTAAAATTACTGAAACCCACAAGAGCAGGTGTTCTGAATAATAACCTAAGGTATAATTAGAGTTTCTGAAGAACACTGTGAGGTGCAGTTAATTGAGAAAAACTACATGGTTAATCATGGAATGATTTATTAAAAACATTAAAAATAGACTGACAAGCTATAAAAAACCCTTTCCCAAATCTCTATTTTGACTAAACATAAACCTGAAATATGTTGCTACTTTGATTAAAAAATGTAAACAATTTAGTTATGTCTTTAAAATGTATATAATTACCTCACTTTTTATGGTATTACACCTCATTATTTACATAATACGTAGGTTGTTTCCAAGGTTCACAAAACCATGCTGAGCAGATAGATTATAGGGATAAGTGGTAGGACAGTGCTTTAAATTCCACTTGGATTAAAGGACTTTAAAAATGTAGAACAAAATAGAGACATAGTCCTCTCCTCTTTGGTATTTGTAACCACTTTGGGTATTCATATTTAAGCCACTGTAATCTCTGTGTGTCTATCAATAGCTTCTTAGTCACTTCTTTGATTTTTTCAATTCCCCAAAAATCTGATGTAGACCTCTGTAATTAGTATGAAAAGAATTTTAATGGATGATGGTAGGTGCTGGTGTGACAGGTTAGAACAAGAATCCTTCAGATATAGGATTCATTTGAATACTGGGATGTGGGGACAGGGATCAGGCATTTGTAATAGGAAGGGCATCAAAAGAGTAGCACTGGAAAGGGTATTACAGGCATCATATTGTTCCCCTTCATTATGTGATTGATAAAAGTGGGCTCCAATGAGACTTTTCCAAAGGGCCAATATAGAACTCTAACTTCATGAAGAAAATAGTTTGATCAGCGATCAGTAGCGTAGCATAATCTGTTTAGGAGACGGAGATATCACATTCAGTAGCAGGAAAGGAAAATGCATTACAGGAAAGGAAAATGCATTAAAGTCATCATACGGCTTTTAAAAACAGGGATTTAGAATTTTCAATGGTTGAGATGAATGACAGGAATGACAAGGCAAAGATTTATTCTACTGTGAACAATGACTTCGGGGCAGAAAAGATGGGCTATGTTAGAGTAAGGCTCCTTAGCCTCAGCACCGCTGACCTTCGGGGGCAGATAATTCCTCGTTGTCTGGGGCTGCCCTATGCGTTGATAAATGCTGAGCAGAATCCCTGGGCTCTACCCACTATATTCCCGGAGACACCTATCCCCCCACACTCTACAGTTGTGACAACCAAAACTGTTTCCAGACTTTGCCACATGTCCTAGCCGGACCAAATGGCTCCCCTAAACTCTTGAGAACCACTGCATTAAAGCAACAGAGAGCCTTGGAAAAGGGTTTGGTCACATGTTTATGTTAGTCATTCCTGCATGCTTGTTAAAAATTAAAAAAAAGGAAAGAAAAGATGACAGGAAAGAACAGAGGAAAGAAGTTAAAAAGATAGGCAGTATATATATATATATATATATATATATATATGCATATATATATAAAATATATATTATAGGCTATATATAGTATATTATATATTATGCCTCTAAAAACTTTATCACTAAGCTAAAAGCCATTAAAATAAATTGTTAATTTTAGTGGGAAAAATTGTGATACATTCCATCTCGAACTGAGATAGCCAAATAACTTTCTCAGATAGAAAATTATATCAACTTAACTCCATGTTTTTACTTTGGGACATAAAATCCAAGCTCAGGAAGGTTTACTGCATAAAATCCACCTGGGGAAGGTGGAAGAGTGAGTGGGTGTGACCTGACCGTCACTGTGTGGGTGGTGGCAGGCGACCAGGGAGTCAGTTATTGGGAGGTGATGGAGAGTCAGTTGATCCACTTTCTGCGGGCAACCCGTTTGTGACTCATGGTTGTATTGTCCTTAAAATTTTAAGATAAAATAATAGCACAGAAAAACATCTTCAGGACAGAATAAAAGTTAAAAAATGAGAGTGTTTTGGGACCTATGGAAATAGCACAATTAGCACAAGTGAGTGAAGTGGAGTAAAAGTTGCTGCCTCTTCATACCACTCACAAAGCAATGTGTTTTGAGTTCATCCAGACATGGTGCATAATTCAAATTTGTTTCATGTAATAGTCTGAGACCAGATACTGATATAGCAAGTCAATTAGTAAGAGTCAGTTTCCCTGAGAGTAATGTCACAGTGACACTTCTTAGGGTGTGGTTTTTGGAGAGTTAAAATATTAAACTGAGAAACAAACATTATAGATATCTTCAACTACCTTGATGACATGAATAGTTAACTGAAGAAACTCTGCGATAAGTGTGTATATGTCAGGGCTCATGGGAGCCTGAGCTGTGAAGGTAGAATGGAGACATATGATTTAACAAACAGTTACTACAGTCAGGTACGTGCAACATAAAGATGAAAAAGATGTGGAACTTGACATTGAGGAAAAATTGCTGTCGACATCAGTGAAGCATGAAATTAAGTGTGACCAGCAGACTTGTGAAGGCTTCCCAGGGAAAGTTGCCGTAAATAAGATTCCAAAAGAAAAAAATATGTTTTTCTTTTGGGGTGGGGGAAAGTATGCTCTAGGCTGAAGGAAGGCTGGAGTCTAAGAGGATGGAGTCTAAGAGGTTCGTAAAATAGAATGGAACGTGAGGTTTCCGAGCACGGTGTAGCTGTGCGGTGACAGAGATGCAGTGCTCTCAGCCACTTCACAGAGCTGCTTGCATGTGTTGCGAACAAGTTAGGTTTTGTTGTGTAACAGACTACCCCTAAAGTAATATTTGAAAACAGCAAACACCTATTATTTCTCATGATTCTGAGGGCTGGCTGTGTAGTACATTCAGTTTGGTTTGGGTCAGCCGACTTCTGCAGTGTACTACTAGCAGTGGGGCTTGGAGGGTGGTCTAGAATGGCTTTATTCAAATGTCTAGTCCTTCTAGAGTGGGGGTGTCAGCAAAATTCTTCTATCAAGGATCAGGTAGTAATTAGACACTGCCAGCCAAAAGGCAAAATTGAGGATGTTATATAGGTACATATATAACGAGAGACAAATAATAGATTTTTTACTGACAAAATTCAAAATAAAATAGTAACAATTGAGTATAATTATTAGAGATGTAGGTCTTCTAGTGAGGAGAATTAAACTTTTTGGGGGAAGGATAATGTACTTAATTGGGGTTCAAAGTTAGGGTTTCTTATCATCAAATTAATTGTTAATGCTTTTCTCTAAAAATCATTCTTAGCTCCAGCCGTACCAAAACAGACAGTCATCTGGATTTGGTCTGTGAGCTGGTTTGCTGACCTCTGTTCTAGGGGGCCTCCGGTCTGCTCCATTCTCCAGGTCTTTTTCTCTAGTATGTAAGCATGAGCTTCTTCACATGGGTTGACTCAAGTTTCCAAAAATAGTAAGAGAAGACAAGTCCCAATGTGCAATCATTTGGCAAAGTCTCGGATGTGTTGCATTTTCTAATGTTCATTAAAGTAAGTCATATGGTTGAGTCCATGTTCCAAGAGTAGAGGAATAGACTCCTTGATGACAAAGAGGGGTGCACCAGGGACGAGAGGAGTTGTGACCATTTTTGCAAATCATCTCCTACACATTGTTAAGAGTTCTGCATTTATTTTGTAGGCAGGGGTGTCAGTAGAGATTTTTTTAGCAGAGGACTGCCATATCTGTAACTGAGCTACAGGAAAATCTGGGTAGCTATGTAAGAGAGATGGTAATGGAGGAGAGCAGAGGAGAAAGGACCAACTTGGGAGCTACTTCAATTCAAGCAAGAGGTTTTGAAGGCTCTGGGTAGGAGGGTAGGAGAGGTGGAGAGAACAGGTGAACGGGAGTGTCCCTGGGGAGGCTTACGGTGCAGTAGAAAGACTGTGAGCCTTGGAGTTACTCAGGACTGGCCACGTGTCCTGACTAGTTCACTGGTGTTTGAACAAGGTAAATTACCTAATCTCTAGTTGTTAAAACAGGCTTTTAAAATGGTGAGAATTAGGGAATGAGTACAGTGTGTGCACTTTTGAAAAAAAAAATTTGCCTGTCTTTTTGCATTTTCTAGCACATAAAAGTTTCTCTAGTCAGTTCTTACCATGCATGTCCTGTGTGTGCGTGCAGGGTGAGGCGTATCTATAGCAGGAATGGAAAGCAAAATACAATATTACTGTTAGACATCTGGCACCCAAAATAAAATCTTGTAGTGACATTGTATTTATACCAGAGTTTTCAGAGAGAAGTTAAAAATTCCTTGATTTCCCATTTAACAAATCCAGAGGCAGGCATGGCTGAATTGGACTTTTATGTAATGGAGGCCCTATCAGCCCAGGAGGAGAAAAGGGAGGGGAGTTGACTGCTTTGGTTCCAGGGCTTGTGGGGGTAGGAAGCTGGAGGGTGGCGGGAGGGCCTGGGGTAAAGATCTCTGAGTGTCTCTCTCCCCCTGGGAGGGATGGCTGACTCTGGCCTCTCCCTGCAGGCATTTAGAAGATAGGCTGTACTCAACCAAAGCAACTCTGTTCAGGCAGGTAGAGAGCCAGAATTTACATTTTCTAAGCTGTTTTTGATTTCAGAGGCCCACAGAGGGCCACGGAAAACAGCTGTCCAGAGAGCCACTGTGTCCTGTCACCAGTGCAGACACAGTATGCAGTCACAGTATGCAGCCACAGTATGCAGCCACAGTAGAGCCATTGGCAACCCACTGTGGGAGCTTGCAGGTGACTGCTTAAGCCAGCAGCTGAAGGGAGGAACTGGAAGCAGTAGAGGAGGGTCTTCAGCTTCCGGGAGGACGGAGCAGCAGTGAGCTGGCTGGGCCAGAGCTGTAAGTCACAGGAAGAGATATGACCGAATTCCCAAAGGTGAGACCAGTGCTGGCCCACTGTCTGCAGTTCAGAGGAGAGTTTGATGAGCAGCGAAGATCCACTGTCCTGCCTGAAGACTGCACCTGACTCTCTCACCATGAGGACAGGAGCAGAGGGAGAAAGGTAGCTATGTGAGGGACTCAACATTTTTACCCCAAGAGGCTGCACAGGGGCATTTTAAATTGTTTTGCATTGGCTAGATTGAACTAATACTTATTTTTTTCCTACTACTTTTCTAACAGGGCTCATGAGGAAAAGTCAGAAGAGTATTAGAGAACAGAAAAATAAGTGCTGTATTTTTTTGCAGTGTGAGTGAATGTGACCCTTTTTCATGTAGCCACAATTTGGTACAGAACAGGCATTCAAAAAACAATCACGATTATTATAGGATATAGTAACTGATTGGATTTTGGAGACTGGGAAAAGGAAGAATCACAGAATATGCCTCGATTTTGATCTGAATAACATGGGAAAATGAGGGCACATTTATAAACCATTGTGGACATCAGCAAGATGAGTTTGCTGAGGATAAAAACGAGGTCCTGCAGAGGAAACAAGAGTGTCGATGAGTTCTAGAGCCTGGAAAAGTGAGGCGTAATGAGTACGCAAGAGTAAGTGCTTAAGCAGCAGGGGTCCTGAGGAGCAGGGAGAGACTGTTTATGGGCCCTGGGTCTTTGTGGCTGAAGGAGCATTAATGAAAGCCTTGGTGTCGGGTCGCAGATTCTACCCTTACAGCTCTTAGTTCCCTAAAGTGGCCTCTATACATGAATTGGTTTTGGAATTTTTAAAGTGAGTCAATGCAGTGAATCTTGTATAGCCATAATTTGGGATTGACAAAAATGGTAAATGTTTGAGAAAGATGTAGAAGCTTATTATTTTTAATTTTGGAAACCAACTAGTTTACCCATGGTCTTCTGATTCCTCTGTTTTAAGGAGGAGCTGTTGCAGGAGGGGCTGGAGAATTGGAGAGGACAACATGGTCTCTCTTCCTGTTTCCCTTCTCCATCATGTAATCTCCCAGCACTCCTATTCCTTAACACTTCCTGTGAAAGAAAACAGTTGCCCGGAAGTTCTCTCTCTGCAGTGAGAGGTTCAAAACGTCTGAACTTTGTGAGGGTCTGGATCATTGGAACTCAATTCTTGTTAGCACTTCTGTATTTTGATTTGATGGGTATCTGCTCCAGTGGGTTTTTATAAGAGCATTAAAGTATAAAAGAGAGAACTTCTAACACAATGTGGGAAGGAACAAACAGATATTATCTATCACCTGAAGACCAGTTGGTTTACCTGGAAGTGAAAATGTGTTGTGCAGGAAAGACTCAAGAGAGGTCCATGTTGCTGAGCTCCCCAGCACAAATGTCCTACTTCTGTCTCCCATAAAAGATATGACTAAAAAGTTTACTTTTTACTGCGTGGCTTTGAGGATGGAGGGTAAATGTGATTCTGCCACAGGTGTGAAGCAGTAGGTGATGAGAAAAGAATAGTGAGAGTTGGAGATGGCCCAAAAGAAATAACATGTTGAAGAGTTAACAGAAAGTCTAGTGGTTAAAGGCAGAATTTAGTCAAGTGGGAGGTGGGGATATTTAGAAAATGAATTGAGGGAGAAATCAGAATGGACAAAATATAGGTTTTTAAAAATGTGAATTAAAAAAATTGTTACAATAAAGTACAATGAATAGAAATAGGTAAATTTATATCCAAACAATGTTTTACTAGGTTTTTATAAGTTTAGCATAATATGTGTTAAGTTAATATGATAAAAGCAAAATAATACAGGAGGGCAAGCATATCTCTTAATTATGAGGGGCCTTTTCCTCCTTTCTTTAATTAGCTATGCTGAGGTGAAAGTCTTAAAACAGAATATTTAACAAGCCATAAAATGCTTCACTAAATAGAATTCGTGTCAGATAAATATTTGCTCTTCAAATGTGGTGAAGTATGTCATGTTACCAGTGCTCCAGATGAAAATTTGCCTTCAACTCTTAAGAAGAAGGTAGTGGTAGCACCTTTAAGTCATTTGCTGGCATCTCTGTTTTTGGTTCATTATTTTTCCTGTTGGGTTAAATAATTAATTTAATGTCAATCTCCCTCCCTCTGTCTCTTCCTTCATTCTCTATCTCTATTTCTCTCTCTCTCTCATTTTCCCTCTCTCTTTTCTCCCTATTTTCCTTTTTTTAATCAATAACAAACCTACATTATAACCAGGCATCCTAAAAATTGTTTATAATGATTACATTCTGTTAAAAACATACATGTGAAAGATTCATTAGACAGCAAATTTTTGTTGAACAACATGCTTCCTACACACTCCTCAACCCCCTTCAATCCAGCTTCCGCCCCCATCATTCTTGAGATAGCTCCTGCTAAGGTCATCAGTTATCCTAGGGCCCCAAATTTAAAGGATACTGTTCAGCTTTCATTTTATTGACTTATCAGCCAATTTTCATAACAGTTAATCATTCTTTCCTTAAAACAATCTTTTCCCTTGTCTTCTAGGACAGAGTCTTCTTTCTGGAGTTTTATGTTCTCCTCCCTTCTTCATACTCTTTTAGCTGGTTCATTTTACTCTGCCAAATCTTAAAATATTAAAGTTCCCTAAAGCTTGTTTCTAGAATCCTTTCTCTTTTCATCCTGTACTCTCTCCCTTGCCACAGTTGTCTTCAATGTGCCATTGACTCCCAGATTTCTGTTTCCAGTTTGAATGAGTCTCTACAAAGTCTCAGACATGTGTATCTCGGCTACTTGATATCTTCACCTGGAGGTCTCACAAGTACCCCAAATACAGCATGTTCAAAACTGAGCTTATTTTATCTGCCACCTACTTCAGTGCTTTCCACCACAGTAGTGACACCATCATTCACAGAGAGTCAGAAGCCAGGAATCTAGACATCATTCCCTACCAAATCTAATCCTTCTTAATGTCATCACTCCGGTCAAAGCTGCCATCAGCTCTTATTGGGAGTAATGCCATTGCCTCCTAAATGATCTTCCAGACATTCATTCTTAGTTCTCTGTGATCTGTTATTTTCATGGCCACCCAAGGAATCTCTTAGATAGGTAAACTTTATCACATCAACATTTTGCTTAAAATCCTTGAATGACTTCCATTGTTATTAGACTAAAACCCCAAATCCGCACCTCTGGATCCTCTCACTACCTTCCTAACTTTCCTGTGACTTTTTCTGTGTAGAATTGATTGGAGTTTACAATTGTCTGTGGAATTATTTGCTTATTATATCTTTCTCACTAGACTTCCAGCTCTTGGCGGGGAGGGTGGCATTTTTGTTCTGCTGATCATTGTGCTAATCCCAGTACTTGACATATAACTGATACTCAATATTAATTGTTGGGCCAGTGGAGAGGCTATTTTCTCCTTTGGTTTAATGACTCATGCAAGAAAAATGAGTTAATTTTATATAGACCACAAGTCTTAACACACATACAAATTTCTAAAACATGAGCTTGTTAGGGAATGCACCAAAATAACTTTACCTAATGAAGCAAGAACACATTAAATCTAGATGGCATTCAGCCTAGAATTTCCTCAGATATAGAAGCACTTTGGGGGGGTTCTTTGATGTATTGACTGTTATTTTTAACTAGTACTATTCCTTGGCTGTGGTCCACAAGATCAATATACTGTGCAGAAGGGCAGTGGTTCTAGTGCACAGGATGACAAGCTTGGGCAAAGTGGGCAGTGCTCAGTTTTTAGCTTCACTGATCATACAGAAAGGTGTGCTCTACACCTTCGTACATGGTACAGTAGTGCACTGCATGTTGGCTGTGAGAGATGCTCGTGCAGAGCTGTCAGTGGTGGGCCTTGGAAGGAATGTGCTGATGCACACAGTCAGTGGGAAGTTGAGTTGTTGCCATTAGCGGAAAAGAATAGGGCCCTTTAAAATGCATTTCACAAATATTCCTTTATCCAGCCTGAAGTGAAAGATATAGAGTGTCCGAACTCCAGTCTGTGGATCACATTGCTAAAAAAAGTAAAAAAAAACTAAGTGTAGGACTTGGCAGTTGTTTCCTTTCAGGTTTTTGCCTTCAGGAAGAAACTAAAAGTAAATAAGAATTATGTTTATTCTACTGGTACCAGAATAACATACGAGTGGGGACCCCCCCAGAAAAGCCCCTGGAATTATCTTCTGTCAAGCAGGCCTCTTGTAGTACTGGCTTCCCCTGCTAGGTGAGTGTTATAGGAACCCATCTGTATCAAAGTACCAACTGGTGTGGTTGTGAGAGGCTGTGTTCAGCTTCAGTGAATTTTTTTTGAAGACTCTTTCAACGTGTTTGCCCATTTCATGAGGGGCGATCTACCCACGTGCCTGCCCACACCGTGCTGAGTGTTCAGCAGTTGTTGACCAGAAACCTCATGACCTCTGTACCCCACCATCCCTATTCACCCAATCTCATCCCTAGTGACTTTTTGTTTGTTTGTTTGTTTCCCTGGAAGAAAAAAGTCCTTAAAGGGAAATGTCTTGCTGATGTAGAAGAAGTGAAACAAAAAACAGCAGGAGCATTAAACGGCATCGAGATCGATGCGTTCAAAACTGTTTTAAGCAGTGTAAAAAACATCTGGATAGGTGTATTGCATCACATGGAGAGTACTTTGAAGGAGACTGAAGTTTAAACATATAAGAATACAAATTTGTAAATAAATTCCAATTTTTTTGAAATTCTGTTTTTTTGGATCCTTCCTTGTATATATTTTTAAATTGCTGCATTTTAGTATGAGCTATAAAGGATGAAGTTAGGAGTAAAGAGAACCATCCTTTCTGCATTTCCTGATTATTTTAACAGCTATCACCAATATGGATTTAATATTCAGAATTCTAACTCCTATAACAGTAAAGAGAGAATGGACTCCAGTATTTTAAATGCCTTTCTTGTAGTTGGTCTGTTTTCTTTTCAATGGCGAGGGATCTGTTTTTGTTTTGTTTATTTTGTTTTAGTCATGCTGTGAGGAAATGAGGTATATAAGTTAATTATTTTAATCCCAATACAATGATAAACTGTAATGATATCAGACTCTCCCAAACTGGTCAATTTATTTAAATAGTATGTTAGCTATATTTATTTTTGGTGATTTATAAACAGAGTGCTTAAATGTTCTTCATAGAAATGGATTACTCTTAAATCATGCTATCCTAGAGAAAACCTGAAATGTAGTAAGATCCAAAATCTACTTCTATTGTATCCCAGAAATCTTATCTACATTACTACAATTTCAGAAGATTTAAAACAGTTGTTGAGACCCACCAGAAACTATGCTAAGTTACTACGGCATTACCATTTTTACCATCCGGGACATATTTTTTTATGAGCCTAAGATTTGATGTAAATATCACACAATTTCTTGAGAACCTCTTCTGAAATAATTGTCATCTCCGGGGAACATGGGTTGTCAAATTTGCATCACATGATATAGCACAAAGAACTCACACCTACTTCTCCAATTGATAAAATTGTAAAATTAATAGACATGCAAATTAACAAAAATCACTTCACCTGTGTGTTTCTTTCTGCACTGGCTTGAATAGTGTCCCCCCCAGAAATTCACATCAACCGGAGCCTAAGAATGTGATCTTATTTGCAGAAATGCTCTTTGAGAAGTAATCGGTGAGATTATGGTGAGGTTGTATTGGATGTTACGGACTGAATGTTTGTATGCCCCTGCCAAATTCATGTGTTGAAACCTAATCCCCAATGTGATGTTGTTTTGTGGTGAGACCTTTGGGAGGCAATGGGGTCATGAGAGTAAAGCCCTCACGAGTAGGATTAGTGCCCTCATATGAAGAGGCCAGAGAACTCACTCTCAGCCCTCCCTCCGGGTGAGGGTGCAAGGAGACACTGGCAGTCCACAGCCCCGAGGAGGGCTCTCACCAGGTTCCAACCGTGCTGGCGCCTGATCTCGGGCTTCCAGCCTCCAGAACTGTGAGAAATGAATTTCTGTGGTTTAAGCCACCCAGTTTATGGTATTTTGTTTCAGCAGCCTAAGCTAAGATACCGGTTTAGGGTGGACCCTACATCCAATGACTGATGCTTTTCTAAGAGAAAGAAGAGGACGACTCAGGCCCAAGGACACAGACACAGAGGGCAGACGACTACGTGAAGACCGTAGTAGGTGGGAGTGCCTCCCACCAGCTAGGGAATGCCAGCCATTGTCAGGAACTCGCAGGCGCTAGAGAGCCAAAGAAGTATTCCCTGGGAACTTCACAGAGCCACTGGCCTTGCTGATGCTTGTATTTCAGACTTCAAGCCTCCAGAACTATGAGAGAATTAATGTCTGTTGTTTTAAGCCACCTAGTTTTTAGGGATTTATTATGGCAACATTAGGAAACTAATACAGTTTCACCAGTCTTCCTATCTTCTCCACTTCCTAGTTAAATTTATTGAAAGAATTCCTTACAATTTCTTTTTCCTCTTTATGGCATGACATTTCACTCCTCAGTCACTGCCGTCTGGGGTCGCCCCTCATCATTCCACAGAAATTGCCTTCACCAAGGTTACCAGTCACCCTGTGGCTGTGTTCAGTGGGTCCTTCTCAGTCTGTGGGTATTTCCTCGTCAGCATTGGGTTCTCTTCATTACCTCCTCCAAGAGCCCTGTAACAGCATCCACAAAATGTTCTTCCCTTTCTAACCACTCTGTCTCAGGGGTTGTTCAAGCCCCTCTCCCTGTAGTGGTCCCTTAAATGTTGGTATTTGTCGAGATTCTTCCCTGGATCCTCTTCTCCCGCCACATACCCTGGGTGGTTTCTTCAGACCAGATCTCTCTCCTGGGCTCTGTTTGGATTGTCACCTCCACAGCCCGAGTGGGGCTTTGCAAGTGAAATGCATCATGAGTCCAGCAAAATCAGTGTGTTCAAACCTGAAGTCATCATTTTCTCACTCAAACCTGCTCCTCTTCCCATTTGTTTGTCTGTGATCTCGATCATGGTAGCACATTTATCCCAGTTATTAAAGTGAGAAACCTGGGAGACATCCTTGATTCTCTCCTCCTCTCATAACCTGAATCCTGTCCCTGTTTTTACCCCCACAGACAAAGCCCTAGGCCTCAGCCGGCATCTCTCCCCTGTCATATTTCTCTCCTGCAGGAGGGCACTAGCTGGTCCTCTGTCATATGCCACGCAGTAATCTTTGTGAAACATAAATTTGCCTGTGTGACCCTCTTTGCTTAAAAGACTGCAACATCTTCCCAGTCCTTATAAAATAAAGTCCAGGATGGCTGACCAGGCTCACATGACCTGTCTCTATATGTTCAAGCCAAACAAAAACCTTCCGCTCAGTCCTCCAGACCTTCCAGGTGCCCTTTGGAGGGGAATGAGATGTCACCCCTGGGAGTCTTCTTTCACCCCTCAGAGCACTCAGCCCACTGCCTTGTCCTCCTCTGCTCCCCCGCCCCCATGGTCCTCGGAGATGTGAGGAGCTCGTCCATCCGATTTACCGTGTGTCTCGGTGCCAGCTCCACTGTCTGGAGTAGAGAGGCGCAGTAAGTATTAGCTGAATGAATTGCCCAATAAAGTTACCCAAAAAAGGAAAACAAGGCTCATAATAATTAACTCATTTTACCAAACAAATGGAAGTCAGGGTCAGGTATTTCTAGTGCATTTTCCATTATTATAGATTCCCTTAAAAAAGAAAAGAGCTTG
>PVKM010021647.1:0-22401 GCA_004027735.1 Carollia perspicillata | reverse complement strand
CCCTGAAATTCCCTCCCCTCTCCCCTCTAGTTACTGTCATCCCATTTTCTATTTCAATGTCTTTGGTTATATTTTGCCTGCTTGTTTGTTTTGTTGCTTAGGTTCCTGTTAAAGGTGAGATAACATGGTATTTGTCTTTCACTGCCTGGCTTATTTCACTTAGCATAATGCTTTCCAGTTCCATCCATGCTGTTGCATAGGGTAGGAACTCCTTCTTTCTTTCTGCCACATGGAATTCCATTGTGTATATATGTACCATAGTTTTTGGATCCATTCATTTACTGATGGGCACCTAGGTTGCTTCCAACACTTGGCTATTGTAAATTGTGCTGCTATGAACATTGGGGTGCATAGGTTCTTTTGGAATGGTGTTTCAGGGTTCTTGGGATATAATCCAAGCAGTGGAATTGCTGTGTCAAAAGGCAGTTCCATTTTTAGTTTTCTGAGAAAATTCCATACTGTTTTCCATAGTGGTTGTACCAGTCTGCAATCCCACCAGCAGTGCACTAGGGTCCCCTTTTCTCCACAACGTCTCCAAGACTTGTTGTTTGTTGCTTTGTTTATGATGTTTCTCTTTAAACAGTTAACATGTCTCTTTCCCTGGCCAGTCCATGCAGTCCTGAGAGCAGGTCTAGCGTCATTCATCTTCATATTCCTGGCTCTGGCACAGTGTCTTTCATGTAGTAGGTAGTAGGTCAGATGCTGTGGAGACGCCATGTTTAGCCACTCAGTCTCTCAGTTATGGTCCCATATGAAGTCTTTTACATGACAGATATAGTGGGCTTGGTAAATATTTCAAATAGAAGGAAATACATTCAACTCCTGAACTCTGCTCCATGTTCTCACACCATTGCTCTAAATGAGAATGTGAAAACCACCCTGTTTTTTTGCTCAGTATTGGAAAATACTCCTTAGACCACCACTTTGATGTAGACTCCTAAGCCAGACGTTCCAAACCTCATTGGGGAAAGTTAGAAATATAGAATGACTGCAGACGTGCTCACATAAGCACAGGACCAAAGGCATACAGCCGACCCACCTTCAGAGGCAGAAGCCCAGGGGCAGCCAGGACTGAACAAGTTACCCCTTTCCACTGGGACCTTGTTTCCTGGTGTCAGAGACTACATGGATCAATGCCTAGAGACCTCCTGGGAGGCATGAGCCACGGGTGCCCTGCAAACAGCAAAGGTGATTCTCTTCCTAACTCTTCATCCTGTGGCAGCATCTGCCAGCAAAGCCAGTCCCTCTAGGTATGCCGTAAGACGGGGGTCAGCAAAATGTGTCTGTAAAGGAGCAAATTTTAAGTAGTTTTAGGCTTTGCAAGTCACGTATATGTCAGTTACATGTTTTCTTTGTTTTCTATTTGTGTTTACAAACATTAAAAATTAAAAAACATTCTTAGCTGGAAGCCATGTACAAGAAATTCTGCAGGGGTGGCTGGATCTGGACCACCACAGGAAACAGTTGACCCACCCTATAAAAGATTAGATTGATGTGATGGGCATTAGCATGATTCTTTCCTCCACTTCAACCATACTTCATCTTATTTCAGACATCTTCTTACTGAAAATCAGAGTGAAGGATTTAGACTCAGAAAACAGGCTTCCACCTCTAAGTCACTGTGTGATTTGCGCCAGCTCATGAGATTCCTCTAAGCTTCTGTTGCCTCATCTTTAAAAGGTGGGAGATAAGTGAATATCTTATTGAATGTTCAAATACCTTAGTGAGAGAACATATGTGGAGGTTCTTTGTAAGCTGTAAACTCTATTTAAGTATTGGCTATCATTAATCTTAATGTTATTTAACTCTAGGAACTAGAGTTAGTCTGATAACATTACGATTTACTCTGTACATACACAGTTTCAATGACAGAGTGTGGGAAAATCCCAGAGAACTATTTGGTTTGAATCATAAATTTTTACAAAGCTTCAAACTTTTCTTAGAAGCTATTTTGTTTGTATGGGAAATTACTGGTAAGAAAAAGAAATTGTGGTTTTTCTGACTTTCCACATGCAAAGAAGAAAAACTACAAAAAACAAAATTATTTTTGCAAAGAGATGCATTTTAAAATGCAAGAGACTTTGTCCTCTTGAAGTTAAAACAAGTGATGACACATTCATTCCTTAAAAAAAAGGAGATTGAGATTTTTTATGAAAATTAATGTAATCTACTTTGATAAGAAAAAAAGTCATATTCAATTAAATGCTATTGGCTGGTTGTAAACACACTAGTACCTTGTCAAATACATTTGGGAATTGAATAGCTATATATATATATCACCAAACTTTGGTAACAAATGTCAAAACTGAACTTATGAACCCTAAAACACCGATCCATAAGAACCTATGCACCCCAATGTTCATAGCAGCACAATTTACAATAGCCAAGCACTGGAAGCAACCTAAGTGCCCATCAGTAAATCAGTGGATCAAAAACAGTGTACATTTACACAATGGAATACTACACAGCAGAGAGAAAGAAGGAGCTCCTACCATTTGCAACAGCATGGATGGAACTGGAGAGCATTATGCTAAGTGAAATAAGCCAGGCAGTGAGGGACAAATACCATGTGATCTCACTTTTAACTGGAATCTAATCAACAAAAGAAAAAAAGCAAGCAAAATATAACCATAGACATTGAAACTAAGAGCAGTCTGGTAGTAACCAGAGGGGAAGTGGGAGGGAATAATGGGGGGAAGAGTTTTCAGGAACATATATATAAAGAACACATGAACAAAACCAAGGGTGGGTAGAAGCAAGGGAGGGAGGAGGGTTTGGCTGGGGTGAGGGGGAGAGGTGGGGAGAAATGCAAAGAACTGTAATTGAACAACAATAAAATAATTTTTTAAAAAAAGAATAAACTGTTTCACATACTTACAACTGTAAACCTACTTTTGCCAATCTCTGTATATAAAGTCCAAAAATAGACAAGAATTATCTATACTGCAAAAAGTCAGTATAAAAAAAAACAATAAATTAAGCCATGATTTGTAACACTAAAAATTTGTGGGTTATAAATACTCCCAAAATTGCCAGTTTCAAGCTATTGCATTGGCATTACTGAACACAAAGTTAAAAAATATGTACACATTATGTAGTGTTCACACCATACATATCAAAGCCATAAATAAGCCCAAGATAGGGAGTTTAATAAAATATAATAAAATGTTTGATAAAAATGAATTTATATTTTTCCTACGAGACTCTTTTTTTAAAAAATATTTTATTTATTTCTTTTTTAGAGAGAGGGGAAGGGAAGGAGAAAGGGGGAGAAGCATAAATGTGTGAGAGAAATATCGATTGGTTGCTTCCCACACACACCCAACTGGGGTCCTGGCCTGCAACCCAGGCATGTGCCCTGACCAGGAATCAAACCGCCAAAGTCTCAGCTTGTGGGACAACATCCAACCCACTGAGCCACACCAGCCAGGGTTCCAATGAGACTCCTAAGATATTTCTCCAAAAAAAAAGATTATTTAAGAATGTCAACAGCTGTGGTAAATGGTGATAGCCAAATAGTGTACACTTCCAAAATGTGTATAACAAATTATCTTTAATTCTTCAATCTTTCTATTTTAATTCCTAGCATTTCACATCAGCCAATAACTTCTTTTAAAAAGCTTTGAAGTTTTGACATTCCACCCTCCCAAGTCTTGACTCTCTGGCTTCTCATCCTTGAAAATGAACATTTCCTCACATTTTTTTGATTGACCTCAACTCTCTTGTCAGCCCCATCCCTCAGACAACAAAATCATTCCTACTTATAAATAAAGTTGTCTAATGTTCTATTCCCATTAGATTATAAGCTCTGTGAGAGCAGGGCTTTTGTCTTGCTCCCTGTTAAATCCCCATGTAAGGAGTATAAAACCCAGCTCACAATACCTACTCCCAGTGTTTTAATCTCTCACATCCTATGTATAACTCTGAATTCTGCCACATGTCACATTAACAACCTTGAATTCAGCATATCCAAGCCACAATTACACACTTCTCAGCCACCTCACAAATCTCCTCCTCCTCCTGACTCCCTTCTATTAATAGCAGCAATGATTTTCTTAGTCACTTGAAGGTATCAGTCCATCAAACATCAATTTAATTGCTGAGTAATTCTCAATCCTGTCTTTTAAGCAATATGAATATTAAAAAGGTATAAACATACATCGAGTAAATGCTTTTAATTTTTTTACCCTCGCCTGAGGACATTGTGTCATTGGTTTGGGTAGGAGGGGTCAGGGGAGAGAGAGAGAAAGAGAGAGAGAGAGATTGATGTGAGAGAAAAACATGGTTGCATTCTTCTACACACCCCGACTGGGGATGAACGGCAATCTGACTGAAAATCAAACCCATGACCTTTCCGTCTACATGATGACCCTCCAACACTGACCACACCATCCAGGGCTAGAGCAAATATTTTTTAAAGTTATAAGACAACAACATGAAAATCTATATGCAAATAACTATAAAAAGTTAGTTTAAAATATAACTGAAAAAATTAAAACCAGGGTAAACTATAAACTACTAAAGAAATAGAACTGATAGACAAATTTTTCCCTTCTAAAATGACATTAAGTTAAATGTTTTACACTTGAGTTTGTACAACTTCCAAACAAGACATTCAATTGTTTAAGCTGTTCCACCCAGAGAACAAAAAAAGTGCTAGGTATAATGTTTTTCAGCTACCATAATTGTAATTTTAGAGCAGAAGAAAGAATATAAGAAAAGAAAGTAATAGCCTAATCTTACTAGTAAATCTCAGTAGGAAAAATTTTAAATAAATGCAAAAATGACACAAAAAATATGTAAAAGAAAATACTATATTAATACAAGTAGTGTTTATATCAAGAATGGAAAAATTATTCAACATAAGAAAATCAATCCATGTCATTTACTATATTAATAATCATCTTAAGAGCTCTCAAGAATAAAAAAGCTCCTTAGCAAACTGGAAATATATATAAACCCATTTATCTAAGATTATTGCCAAAAGATATACAAAAATCACAGTAATGTTTCTAGACTTCCAATCAGAGAAATTGGGAATATTTATTTTCTTTAAATATTGAAAGTCTAGAAACATTAAAATAAATATTAAGACAAGAATGTCTATAATCATCTCTAAAATTTACCAATATACTAGGGCTAAAGAAATACAAAAAGAATAAGAAATAAGAGGTATCAGCATTTGAAAGAAAGGCCTAAAATTATCATTGAGGAAAATTCAAGATAACCCACAAATTTAAAAATTAACATTTATTTAAAAATACAGAAATAAAGGAAAATTGTTTCAGTTTGTCAACAAAAAGAAATTTTGAAAATTTAATAGGAAAAAGACACAATTTATAATAGGAATCAAACTATAACATACTGAAAATAATTCTAACCAAATTCATGCAAGATGCTTATAAAATTATTTAAATATTATAGAAAATAAATTATGAGTAAAAAGAAAAATATATTATTGTAGCTGATAGGACTATCATAAAAATGTTAGTTTTGTACGGATTAACTTTGCAATTACAATTAAAATTCCAAATAGGTTTTTGTTGGAAACTGACAAACTCATTAAAATTTAAATTAGATTTCTAGCTTCTGGTAATAGTGGAGTATTTTTCTCACAGCAATCCTTCTGAACATAACAATTCTGAATCCTGGATTACTATATGTGTGTGCATATACACACTGTGTATGCCTCTGTGTGTAGCACATAGTTTATTCTCATTCCAGATAGTTACACGCTATGAAATCACTGTAAACATTGAGTTTACAAATACTGAACCATTACTCCTACCGGAAATATGGGATTAGTTTAGGTTTCTGAAATCCTCCGGTCAGAACATGTTCATCAACAGATCATTACTTAACCTTGTTGTATGTGTATTTCTGTGTAAAGACACACTATTTCATATATATTTTTCATTCACTAACATTGAACTCATGGCCAACAGTACTCATGGCTTACCAAAGCTTACTTAGCATACCTATGTTCTCCATAAGCTACATCTCAGTCTTCTTGAGCTTAGAAACACTAGGTAGCACTTTAACACTATGTTTCGGGGTCACTTTAAGCCATAAAAATCAACAAAGAGGAGCACAAATATGTGAAAAATGTGACACTATATAGACCACAAAAAGGAGACATTTACAATATGAGAGCTGAGATAAACAGGCGGACTCCAACTGAGAACATGCACATAGAGAAAACTCAATTTTTTGATGTTCTGTGAAAGTCAGTGAATGACTGCAAAAGCACAGTGAATATCCATTTAAGGGTTATATATAAATTTTAAAAAGAAGATGACTGCAGATCATGAGGATTGACTATACACACACACATACTCTATTTGAAGGTACTATAGAAGGATCAATAAAGGCTGAAACTGTTGGAAAGTTCATCTTTGAAAAAAGAAAATTTCACCAGGTGATACTGTGTATCTTTGCTATTTACCTAGAGCACTTCCCAGTCCTTAATATAGGAAGACAGAAATCTCTAGTTTTACTTGTTTCAATTGTCAGAGAACAGAATTCAAAACTGACAGAGCAGTTAAAACATTAAGTGGGGAAATTCCCGAAAAGAGGTAGTTACAAAGATCATGAGCATCAAAATCTGCACATAAAATCTGCTCAAATCCTTGCCTGAATGTTTAATGATTATATACAGGGAAGATTCCAGGGAACTCTGTGAAAACAAAGCTGAAACCTAAAATAGCTGAGAGAAATTTTCAACTGCTTCCTACAACAAGGGAAGCAGAGCTTAGAGTTGGGATCCTAGCAAGTTAATTGTCTGCTGAAACAAAAATCAACACTTTTCAGGAGAGTCCTTAAAATGTGCCAACACAATGTCCAGCATATAGTAAAAATTACCAAACATCTGAAGAAATATAAAAATGTGATCTGTACTCAAAGGGAAAATAAAATGGTGAACAAAATCTAATTATATAATTGCTCAAGTGTTGAAATTAGCAGAAATGTTTTAAGACAGCTATTGTAA
Source organism: Carollia perspicillata (assembly GCA_004027735.1). Classification (NCBI taxonomy): domain Eukaryota; kingdom Metazoa; phylum Chordata; class Mammalia; order Chiroptera; family Phyllostomidae; genus Carollia; species Carollia perspicillata. The sequence goes on along the minus strand of PVKM010021647.1, from coordinate 15,413 downwards.
ATATATTCAAGTATTGACACTTAAAAGAAAATATAGTCACAGTGAATGAACAGGTAAGGAATCTTAACAAAGAAATTAAGACTGCACAAAAATAGCCCTGGCTGGTGTGGCTCAGTGGATTGAGTGTCGACCTGTGAGCCAAAGTATTGCTGGGTTGATTCCCAGTAAGGACACGTGCCTGGGTTGCAGGCCAAGTCCCCAGTAGGGGGTGCGAAAGGCACAACCACACATTGATGTTTCTCTCCCTCTCTTTCTCCCTCCCTTCCCCTCTCTCTAAAAATAAATGAATAAAATCTTTTAATTAAAAAATACTATACAAAATATACAAGAGGGAATTCCAGAAATGAAAAAGTACTCTAATAAATTGAAATTACTGGATGATCTAACAGCATATTGGAGATTACAGAAAAGAACAGTCAGTTAACAAAGAGAAAAATATTGAAGAAAATAAATGTAGCCTTGGAGACTAGTGAAATGAACCAAGTAAAGTGGTCTAACATACATGCAATTGGAAGCCTAGAAAGGAAGAGAAAGAGAATGACCCATAAAAAAATATCTTTAAAGAAATTTTCCCAAAGGTAGTGAGAAATCTAAATTTACAGATCCAAGAAGCTCAGCAGGATAAATAGAAACAAAGCCATACCTAGACACATCAAAATCCACCTGCTGAAATCCAAAAAGAAAGAGAAAGTCATAAAATCAGCTAGAGAAAAATTACACTTTATCTACAGTGAAGAATAACATAAATTTGACAAAATTCTGAGAAACAATAGAGGTTGGAAAACAATAGAACATATCTACTCAGGAAAGTGACCTTGATCTGTTATACATTTTACAATATTTTCTCCCAATAAAAGTTGTAATTTAACCTTGCCTTTTGGTCCCTTTTATCATATTGAAAATCATTGAATATTGCTGTAGTTAAATGTATCAACTTTCTCTATTTTTTACATCTTATTTAAAAAGCATTTTCTGAATCAAGTATGAAAATATATTGTCATATATTTTTATTTTTTTAATTTTTATTTTTACAGTAGATCTTTAATTTAGCTTTATTTATTTTTGTGTAGAGTGAGACAGAGCTCTTCGTTTTACTTTTTTCATATAAAGAACCATATGCCCAATCACCACCATTCAGATTTTCATTAATCTTTTTTTGTTAAACCCTTTTCGTTGTGCAATCTTTTTCTTACTTAGAACCTGACCAACACAGGAAATACCTCACCAAAAAATTTAGTCAAGATCAACAGTCATTTTGGACCATTTAATTTCCCAAATGTTCTCATTATAAATTGCCTTGATTATTCATTTTGCTTTTTCTGTCATAGATGGTAGTTGGATCATTTCTGTAAATGAGAACTGGGAAATGCAAATCTGGTTGGAGAGGAAGGCTGGGGTTCTTGCCTTGAAGTCAAGTTTGCATAGCAAGTATATTTTTAAATTTAGATTTCATGTTTTGGGGAAAGCCATGGAAAGAAGGCTAATGGAGATTAAACTCTCCACATTATTCTATTTGATATTTAGTTTGATTCATTAGAAATTTACTCACTTTCTCATAGTTGGAAACTCACTTGTAACTGAAAATATCAAATAGATGCCCAGGATCCTCAGCATGCCAGTTTTTTTTAATAAAAAATTTTGCTGTTGATAATTTAACTCTTCTTTCCAAGAATTTCCCAATAACAAATTGATACTTCTGATAAAATCAGACTGGCATGACTTCTTTTGTTTTCTTTTTCTCATGGGCTTGCCATCAGATTCTTGACTGGACTCATTGGATTACTATAAGAGAGTTAACACATATGATTAAGGTGGTTTCACAAAATAAAAAAAAAACAGTAAAAATGGTTTTGTTTTGCTTTTACTGATGCTGGACAGAGGAATGAGACTATTTTATCAATTTATATTCCATGTCTCATACAAGGCAACAAAACTGCATTAACAGAAGTTAAATTAACAAGACTCAATAGAAACTCTGAATATTGATGCAGAATGTAAGATTATTCTTCAATAATAGAGATGCTTTCCTTTCAAGCCACATATTTTCTGATGAAATTCAGGCAAAGGAACTTAAGGGACCTTCTCAAATACTTAGAGTTTCATTTTAGAATAATTTGAGAATTAGTGCAGACTCTCATCTGCTTCATGTGGGTTAAATTCAGTCCCATCAGAAACCGTAAGTGTGGAAGGAAAATTCCCTAAATAAAGAGAAATAGGGAAATTCCTCTCGGTTCTTTCATGAGGTCAACTACTCCGACCACAGAGAGAAATCATAGACCAGTAAACTCTTTAAAAATATGCAAAAAATATGGACGGATTGGATTCACAGGTTGCCAAAGTATAAATAGATACATCACTTTCTGTTGATTAGAGAGAACTTATGTGGAGAGCCTCTCTCTTTATATAAGTTCACAAAGGGTTTTTTCTTTAAATATCTGTGACAGGAAGAAATGACAAATATCACAAAGGGCTGACATCCTTAATACATTTGTTAATTTTGGTCCTCCAAGAAGCAGACACCAAGACATGATTAATCATATAAAAGATTTACTGAGGGAATTTTTGTGAAGGAGAAAGGAGAAGTTGGAGGAGAGCCTTCAGACCAGGGTCCAAGTCAGAACCTCCTGAAGCAGAGTAGAAGGGAAGGACTGAGAAGGTGTCTGACTGTTGTAGTTATAAGAAAGTTTTGCCAACTGATGGGCAGTCCTTGAGACAAACCCTCCCCGCCCAGAAATCCCAAGTCTGGTCCTGACCAGCCTGCCCTGAATGAACCTCTGTCCTGCAGCACCATTCATTGGGAGCACCCTGTGGGAAGTGTGCATGAGCACAGATATGGGTCAGTAGGACAAGATCTGGGGCTGCTAGTAGGTAGGCTCAGTTATGCCCCAGGAAATTTGAAGGGCACATTGTTGTGGCTGCCATCATATGTAAAGTGTTCTACAATAAGATAAAAGGGGGAGACACCAATAAAAAATGGGTAGTGGACATTATACCAAATTACCTGTTGGCCACTCAAAGCCATTTTTTCCCCTACTATGTTCTTCTCTGCATTGCAGTGGCTAGAAGAATCTCTGGTTACAATCCACCAGTGGAAGGAATTGCTGAGAGGTTTCCAAACATGAAAGAGAGGCAGAAGCCACTGTTCATCTTCAACAATGCTGTGCAGGAGTGAAGTCTTCAGCCAGCAGTATGTGAGGTTTTACCGGGAGTATCTGCTCTGTTGCACGTTATGGATGCTTCATGTAGCTGAACTCATTATTTGTGCTTTGTTTTATTTCTTAAATCCTCACCCAAGGATATGTTTATTGATTTTTACCAGGAGAGGAAGGGAGGAAGGGAGGGAGGGAGAGAGAGAGAGAGGGACATCATGTAAGAGAAAAACATCAATCAGTTGCCTCCCATTTGTGCCTTGACCAGGGGTCAAACCTGCAACCTAGGTATGTGCCCTGACTGGGAAGTGAACCCACAACCTTTTGGTGTACAGGATGACACTCCATCAACTGTGCCACCTGGTCAGGGCTCTTTGTGCTTTCTTCATATTCCTGTACTGCCAGATTTCCTGAAAGCAAGTGGTATCGTTCGTTGATCTGTGTCCCAATCTTTCTTAACTGTCTTATAGGCCTCTAATTTCTTGTATGAAATCACTTCCTGCTTGAAGTATCTTCAGCAGTTTCTGACTAAATCCTGACTGTTAGAAACATTGACAAGCAAATCACAAAAGAGTAAATGGAAATGTCAAATAAATGTGCAAGAATACATTCATAATTAAAGAATAAAGACTTTATGAGATATTGCCCTGGCTGGTTTAGCTAAATGGATAGAGTGCGAGCTGTGAACCAAAGGGTCATGGTTGGATTCCCAGTCAGGGCACATGACTGGGTTGCAGGCCAGGTCCCTAGTGGGGGCCATACAAGAGGCAACCAGACATTGATGTTTCTCTCCATCTCTTTCTCCTTCCCTTCTCCTTTCTCTAAAAATAAGGAAATAAAATATTTTAAAAAGACTTTATGAGATATTTTAAGCTATAAAATTGGCTAAGGTTCATTTCATTTATATATATTCATGTACTTGTTTATTTTATTATAGATACTTAAGGTGATAAAAGGCAAAAACTAAAATAAAACAAAACCAAAACAGGTCTACAATACACTATAGTTATGAATTCATATTTTCCATTACATTTATAAAACCTCCATAGAAGGTGATATGTATTATAACCTTTTAAATATCCATAATTTTAAAATTAATCTTAAGAAAAAAATTGGGCTACATTTGTATGACTCTTTATCACAATATAAGTTATAAAGCAGATTTTTTTAAAAATCTGAATATCTAAATATTAATTATCTAAGTATTTATCCTGACATATACATGCAATATAGTTGCCATGCAGCTGTTATAAATCATGTTTTGACAGAAATTTAATTATATGGGATGTATCTATAAAATGATATTAAATGAAAAAGCAAGATATATAACTCTAGAAGAGACAGTATGATCACAGTATTGTATACAATATGAATATATATACACACAATAAATACACATATAGTAGATTATGTATATATATTTCTATGTATATTATTTACACACATGGATTTAAGAAATGGGAAAATATGCCAAATATTTAACAATGGCTCTTTCTCTAGCAGTAGAATTACAGATAAGTTTTATTTTTATATATTTCTAACTTTTCAAAATGTTCTATTGTGACCATGTATTTTATACTGTAATACAGGTCAGCAGGCATTTTAATGTGCCTATAACAGCACACCAGCAGGTGGGGAAATGAGATACAGAACCCCTATGTTTGATCTTTGACAAAGGTATTGAAGGAGTTTGATTGTTAGGCCTCAAATGACATTTGCAACATAAGTTCTATTATTTTACAGGAATAATACAGGCCAACTTGACCCCACATTTTCACCATAATATACAATGTAGGGGTGGGACGCCACAAGTCATGAGACTTGAAGCAAGCCATTTTCTTGGGAAGGTGGGAATGAGATGCAAGAACAATGCCAAAGACAGAATGATTTCATCCAAGGCTTCCTTCAGCAGCTTCTGGGCACTGAGCAGTTTTCTGAGTTCAATAAAGGATTAGAACACAGTGCTTGTTTGGAGAACTGTGACTTGAGACTGCATCAATATCATTCTGAGGCATGTTTTTCATTTTTTTCCCTCTTAACTTTTCAAGCCCTAGGAGAATTAGTTGAAAAGCCAGGTCTTTTGGTAGATACTAACATTAAGACCTCTACTCTGTCACTTGGAATCATAAGTCCCAGAAAACACTCCCAATCCCATTGTATGCTGTCTTCTGAGATAATTAGCAGATTCTGAGTGTTTTTTTCCTCCAAGCCTCTCATACTTGCTGACTTTCTCACTAATTAGTCTTGCCTATCAAAGACACTGGGTGTGTGATTAGTACAAGCCTTTCTTCTCCAATTCAACTGGTTGCTCCAGTGTCTGTGCATGCACACACACATGCACACACTCACACATACTCACACGGCTCTACTTTACAGCTGTTGCTGATTTGCCTTCCTCACTTTGGTCTGGCAACCTGAATCCTAAGTATCCTGCAAGCCCTAAATCAAACCGTATCATCTCACAAGCCTTTCCAGAACCTCCCCTGCAGTGGATTTCTCAACTTCCACTACACCTAACGTCTACTAAGTTCTACCCTTAGGTCAAGGCAAGAGGACCCCTGTCTTGAGTTTTGGGCTTTGGAGAGCCCAGCTCTGACTCCCCCTGGCCATGGCCCTTCCCATGGGGTAAGGAGTGCACTGGTCCAGAGGATTGAGGCAGTATCCCTGCCTGGAGGCCATGCTTTGCCTTCTAGATCATGCTCTGGGACCCAGAATCCCCTCCCCCAAATGTCCACACAAACACTTTTGGGGCCTTGAGACCTTTCTCTGGGGCTCATCCTCTCAGCACAGACCATATCACAGTGTGTGCACCCAGAGGCCAAAGGCCAAAGGGCAGCTGTCTGGATGTACAGACTGCAGTCTTCACACACCTATGAACAGCCCCTCAAGATGTGGGACAAGGGGGAGTGGGGACAAGAGGAGGAGTAGCCAGTGGCCAGGATCAGCTCAACCACAGCACCGTGCAGGGTCACTCTGATTGACCAGGTGTAAGTCTCAGGTCATTTTGCACATTTCTCTAGCTGATTACACTGTGTTCATGTGAGGTGTGGAATTTAGACCACTCTGGATCAGAAGTGTGTTTTACTTCAAAGCAGCACACAAAATGAGCAGACCAAGAAAAGTCTAATAAGATTAATAGCAAGCCCATTGATAAGCTTTGTGAGATATAATCTCACTCAGTCCTAATAACTCCCTTGGGGGTTTTACTGTCTCATTTTAAAAATTAAGAAACTAAGGCTCAGAGTAGCTGAGTTTTGCCCGAGTCTCAAAGGAGGGCAGAGACAGCATCATTATGACTCCACAGGCCACTCTTTCTTCATCCCACCTCCCCATGGGTCTAACTCAACATTTTCCTGGACATCCATATCTGCTGTTGACCTAAAACAGAAAGACAGCCATTTCTTCAGCCAGATACTTCTCCAACAAGTGGATGAATTCTGGAACGACCATGGACTGCAGTTCAGAACATGCAGCCATGGCAGGCCATGTGCATATCCACTGAAACAAAGGAGAGGGAACATCTGTGGGAGGAGGACCAAGCACAGCTCTGGCGGCTGTGCTTGGCAATGAAGGGAGGGCAGGAGTGCTCCCCCTTCTGGCCTACTAACTTCATTGTAGATGTGGTTTTTGCTTACTGATTTTATTTTACACAGCTATTTTCTAAAGAGTCACTAACAAATGGATAGTTTCCTGCTTGTGGGTCTATGAGTATTGAGGAAAAAACTGGTTCTGAGATTTTGTTTCTCAAAGGCTGCTGTTTACAGGCTGAGAGGTAATTTGGAAGACCTACCTAGTGGCATTGGGAGAGGGTGTTTTCATGAGGCTTATTCACTGGGGGATGGGACACTGGGAATTCCAAAGACTTTTATACACCTTGACCTTGCAGAGCTGAACAATTTTCAGTTGCTTTTGTTGCTGAGAACACTATTTCCCTTATCTACCATGGAACAGATCTTAATAGAGCACTTGCATTCATGCCACAAGGTTAATGAGTATGAAACTAAACAATCATATATCCCTCTAGTGGATGAAGTTTCTGAAGAACACACATTATATACATACTTGATGATAAAATGTGAGAGTACGCAGGCATTGTAGTCCAGCATTCTTCACCACAGGGAACTGAATTCCAGAGAGATGATGAGTGCCTTAGTAATGAAAGTAGACCTGGGTTTACTGTCTCCTCACCCAGAATGTTTCTTGTTCAATATAAAATTGTTTGTAGATGAGCAAGCCATTTGTGTATATATTTTTAAAACAATATTAAAATCAGCCCTGGCCGGTGTGGCTCAGTTGGTTGGAGCATCGCTCTGTAACCAAAGGGTTGCAGATTGGGTTCCTGGTCAGGGTGTGTGCCTAGATTTCAAGTTCAATCCCAGTCCCTATACTTACGATTCCAGGTCTGGGACCAAGTGCATATGGAAGGCAACCAATTGGTGCTTCTTTCTTGCATAGATATTTCTCTCTCTTTCTCTCCTTTCTTCTTTCTCTAAAAGTAGTGGGGGAAAAGCCCTTGGGTGAGGATAAAACAAACAAAACAATAATAATATTAAAGTCTAAAAGGAAATTAAACGTTAGCTCTCAGTGAAGTGGAAGCCCCAATTCCCGGGGGCTTGCCTCCCAAGCATTTTGAAATATATTGCTACAAAAAAGCCTTCCAACTCTCTTCATTGGAAAAGGTAATGCTATTAATAAACTTCTGTTCAAGGGAAGGAATTCAAGTGCATAACAAAGTTATCTCTTTGTTACTGGGTCTGTTTTGTCTGAATAATGAAGATGAAAGAAGATGACTTAGGAGGTGGGAATCAGAGTGCAGAAAACTTTAGTGTTTTTCTAATATCCAAGAACACATATGGCTTTATTCAGGTGTAATGTAAGCAGAACATGGAATTTACCAGAAAAAAGTAAACAAGACTAGTGATGTCAGCTTTTCATACTCCAACTGTTAATAAATCCATGAGAATTAAAGGGAAGTAACTCTCCTTTAAAGAATGTATTTTCTGCCCTGGCTGGTGTAGCTCAGTGAATTCAGCACAGGCCTGTGAACCAAAGCGTTGCCGGTTTGATTCCCAGTCGGGGCACATGCCTGAGTTGCAGGCCAGGTCCCCAGTAGGGGGTGCACTAGAGGCAACCACACATCGATGTTTCACTCCCCTTTTACTCCCTCCTTTCCCCTCTTTCTAAAACTAAATAAATAAAATATTTTTAAAAGCCAATGACAATATTTTTTTAAAAAGAGTGTATTTTCTAATGAAAACTGGAAAACAACATGTGGCACTCCAAAAACACTAAACCAAGTAAGAAACTACAGTGGAACTATAATGCTTTTTAAACCTATGTAAAGAACTGAGAGGTGGATCATACTTAATAAGGTTTAGATATGCTTGCTTTATCTTTCTGGAAGTGTAATTTTATTACATTCAGATTTATTAAATTTATATGACTTTACTTTCATCTTAAAACATCTGCAGATAATATAATTTACCTGCATATTTGGCATAACAATATGCTTCCTAATTTTAACTGAACTTAGTCTTAATGTCAATGAAATCAAGTTGGGCATTTCTTTGAACACACAGTAATTAATATGTCTGGCGAGTGTCAATTTTTCTTTATTTTTAAAATAAGATCATTTAGCCCTGGCTGGTGTAGCTCAGTGGATTGAGCGCAGGCCTGCGAACTAAATGACCTGCGAATCAGAGGATCGCGGTTCGATTCCCAGTCAGGGCACATGCCTGGGTTGCAGGCCAATTCCCAGCAAGGGAGGCACAAGAGGCAACCATACCTTGATATTTCTCTCCCTCTCTCCTTCCCTTCCCCTCTAAAGATAAATAAATAAATAAATCTTTATTTAAAAATAAGATCATTTAAAGAAGTTATTTACTACAATTAAAGATATCCACACACACCTTTTTAAAATTTAGTTTTACTAAATTTGGGGGGGGGGGTGAATTGGTAAATAAGATTGTATCAGTTCCAAGTGTACAGTATTATACTATATCATCTGTGTATTTCATTGTGTGCTCATCACCCAAAGCGAGAACCCAAGACTCTCAAAGCAAGAAAAAAACCAAAATGATGGCTTTGCGCATGTGCTTGCGCCGCAGAGTAACGGTAACTGCAGATGCCCTGCTAGCTTGGGCTGCTGCCTGTCTTACGTCAGCGAGAGCTGCAAAGTTCCTTGCCAGTTCTTTGCTGGTTACGGGGAGTTGGGTATTAAAAGGAGGAATGTAGAGTTACTGATCAGCTGGGGTTTATTATTATTATTATTTTTTGCTTTCCTATTCTCACTCTTTATTTTAAAACCTCTAGGTAAAGGATAGTGAGCCAGGGGCTTAAAGACATTAGTGGTGGAGGGGTGAGTCAGCGGGTGCCAACGGACCAGGAACTGGTTCCTGGGAGAGACGGTTCCCTGCCTGCAGAGAGCAGGACTGAGAGGAGGCGGCAGGGCTGCTCCTGGGTCAGAAATCCCGTCCGCCCCGACCGCGCGGGCTCGCGGCTCTGCATGGGGGCTCCAGGTGAGTGTGCAACGGAGCGGGGCGCCAGCGTCCAGCAGGGCCGGGTGGGTGGAAGCAAATGGCCCCCGGGTTCCGGGATGAGCGGAACCCCCACTTTCCCTTGAAGCGCCTCCAGCTTTTTCACCTGTTCTGACACTAGTATCCCCGTTTCACCCCTTTTCCCTTACATATTCTGGGAAGTGACCTCCGAGTTAACAATGCGTTTTTAAACCAGTGCTTACCACTCCGAGATAGGGGAAAGGGTTTCTGCTCTTGCTTGCTTTTACTACCACCTGTGAGGTCTTGAACTTGTGATTTCCACAGCAGCCTCTGCTTGGGGGCCCGCCTCAGCACCCAACCCCAGAGTCCTTAGAAGCCAGGATGGGTCCCCCACTCCTCGCACTCCTGCCCGAGTCCCTGTGGTTGGCTTGCAGCTGAGGAAGCCCGGGCTTTCCCACGCTGACCGTGCCCCCAGCCCGAATATGCGGGACACCCCCTGTCCGCCGGCGCGCGAGCTTGATTTTTACGCCTACAAAATTTGCAGTGACGGCCACTTACAAAACCCCTTCTGCAGCGTGAAGCTTCCCCTACGCCCTCAAATCTTCCCTCTGTACCACAGCAGCCCACCTGGGGTGTGGCTCCAGGCTCGAGTTCTCTGGGACCTCCGACCCTGTGGATTGGTATGTCCCGTTTAGCCTAGCTAGCCCTCGGGACCCACTGGGCTTTGCCCGGGATCTGACTCACAGGCCGACTTGGCTGGTCGACAAATCTACGCGCTCTGCACACCCAAGTTTGAATTCTTCCAGCACGAGCTTGCGCGTGTCACTGGCCTTGCGGTCCCCGCGACGCAGAGCTTCCCTCTCCCACGCCGGGCCCTCCTAGGGACTGCGAAAGCAACCTGTTCAATGGCAACCCGCTAGATCCTCCGGTTTCCACTGGCTCAGCTCGGTGCGACATACTCGCCAGCTGCAGTAGCTCCTCGCGTGCTTCGTGGATTTTAATTACCCCGTACGCCATCCGGTCACCAGGAGCTGCGGTTTGGGTTTTTATTTGCTTCGGATTTGAACCCCGCCAGCGGTCGCGCAGCTGAGCGCTCCAGGGCAGGTTTTCAGCCGCAGGGATATTTTGAGAGGAACCCCTCCCACAAGCCCTCTGCTGCGGCAGGACCAGCCGCTCCGGGACCGCAGAGTCCCCCGGCTCGCAGCCAGGTTCTGCGGGTGGGTCGAGCCCGGCAAGACCTGGATCCCGCGTGCGCCTGGTTGACATCCCGCCTTTCTCTTTGCGCTCTCTCAGGAAGACGCCGGCTAACAACGCTCCACGGCCGCCTTGGCCTTGGCAAACAGTTCACATCCACGTCCCCCCTCCTGCGCTCCTAGAACTTGGATCCAGCACGAATCCACCGCGGACCAGCCACCGTGTGGGTACCGCGGGCCGGGAACAGTGCCCAGATGTCAACGGTCCCTGCCTTCGAGTCGACGACAGACGGGTACTTGCTGGTATTTGCTTGTGGTTTAGGGCAGGGGAGAGACTGGCGCTGGATTTTTGAATTCCAAATGATACGAAGAATGCTAAATCTTCTCCTCAGGGCGGATGAGACCGTGCAGAAAATAGGACTCCCGTAATTCTGGGATTACATTTTGCGACTTGTCTCCTAGGGCTGGGCGCTAAGCCTTGGGCAGGTAGGGATTTTGGGTCTGGGGCCAGCGCAGCTGGTGGAGGGCATTTGCGGGCACACCCGTGCGCCCCTGGCCATGTCGCCTTTAGTGCCCTGCCTCTTTGCATGGCCTTCTGAGGGTTTCCAGGGCTGGCCAGGGTTGCTTCTCACCCTCGCTCTCGCTGTCACTCCCAGCCAACACCAGCGGGTAAAGTTCCCCCAAGCCCAGACCTTTTGATTCCCTTCCCACCCCCCTCCCGCCTCCGACGCCGCCCGGGGGAGGCCCTCGAGAGCCGGAACTCTCCCTGCCTGTCTGGGACCATGGTGTTTCTCTCTGGAAATGCCTCGGACAGCTCCAACTGCACGCACCCACCGGCACCGGTGAACATTTCCAAGGCCATTCTGCTCGGGGTGATCTTGGGGAGCCTCATCATATTCGGGGTACTGGGGAACATCCTAGTGATCCTCTCCGTGGCCTGCCACCGGCATCTGCACTCGGTCACTCACTACTACATCGTCAACCTGGCGGTGGCCGACCTACTGCTCACCTCCACCGTGCTGCCCTTTTCCGCTATCTTCGAGATCCTGGGCTACTGGGCCTTCGGCAGGGTCTTCTGTACCATCTGGGCGGCGGTGGACGTCTTGTGCTGCACCGCGTCTATCATGGGACTCTGCATCATCTCCATCGACCGCTGCATTGGCGTGAGCTACCCGCTGCGCTACCCCACCATCGTCACCCAGAAGAGGGGCCTCTTGGCTCTGCTCTGCGTCTGGGCGCTCTCCCTTGTCATCTCCATTGGGCCCCTGTTCGGCTGGAGGCAGCCGGCCCCGGAGGACGAGACCATCTGCCAGATCACCGAGGAGCCGGGCTACGTGCTCTTCTCTGCGCTGGGGTCCTTCTACGTGCCGCTGGCCATCATCCTGGCCATGTACTGCCGGGTCTACGTGGTGGCCAAGAGGGAGAGCCGGGGCCTCAAGTCCGGCCTCAAGACCGACAAGTCTGACTCCGAGCAGGTGACGCTCCGCATCCATCGGAAAAATGCCTCGGTGGGAGGCGGCGGGGTGCCCACCGCCAGGAACAAAACGCACTTCTCTGTGAGACTCCTCAAGTTTTCCAGGGAGAAGAAAGCCGCCAAAACACTGGGCATCGTGGTCGGCTGCTTCGTCCTCTGCTGGCTGCCTTTCTTCTTAGTGATGCCCATTGGTAAGTCTTCACCACACCCCATCTTAGCTTCTAGGGTCTTCACCCTCTTCCTGATCTGCTACCCCCGATTCACAGTCGGGGCGGGCCAGAAAGGATCCGCATTCCAAACAGCAAAGCCTGGAGGGCAGCCTGGAAAGGCTCCCCTGTTAGAAAGGGGAATTTCCATTCCCTTTCTAATCCAATCTCATTTATATTATGTCCTAGGGCACTTTTCAACTACTGTACAGTGGCTTCCAAGGGATGCAGATTAATTAGTCTCTTTAATAAGAACATGGACTTTTCTCAATGCCTGTAAGCATGTGCTAATCTGAATAGATCCCACCTCCTTCAGGGGGACTCTCCGCCCTCACCTTCTCAAGGTTGTGGGATGCCACATCCACCTCAGCAGCTGGGGCTGCAAATTCCCTTGGCCTAAAAATAAGCACTATGCTTATTCTGTACAAATGTGTAATTTTATTATTAGATTAGATGATTCCTAAGGGGGAGTTATAATGGTCTGCTTATGCTGTATATCTGTGTCCATTTTATATTCTGGATTCAGTATGGAAGAAAGTATGGCAAGCCTCTGACAAGAAAATAAGTGATTTTATGTCTAAATCAATTGAAGCTTTAAAGATTTCAACGTACTGTTTACAATAAGAAAATATTTTTCCTTTTATTTGAATAGTATTAAAGTTAGCATTCCTCTTATCCAAAAGCATTTGGGAAGATGCAGATGACGTAGTCTGAATATAATACAGTGTATGTTACAAATTCAGATTTTGCAAATGCTAAATTAGCTGTTGTAAAAACTAATTAGCTCATTAGAAGTATCAGCAAGCCGACCCACTTGGAATGGTCATTTACCCCTGAAAGGCCTCACAAGATTCCCAAATGGACGTTTGCTATTTTTAGTTTGTGAGCTCAAATATAGACACACACATTGGTTATCCGCTAATTCTATCAAACAAAAAAATCGTGATGAAATTAATAAAAGTCTGGTTCCAGCACTTTAGAGCCAAATGTAAATGGTATGTACTTAAAAGTAGTTTAATTTGCAACTCTGTGGTAACAGCAGCTATGATTTTTGTTTGAGAGCAGGCTCTGTTTCAGACATTTGACAAGGTTTTTTATTGCTCTAGTCCACTCAGCAACTCACAGTGTGAGTTACACATTGTTATCCTCAGGTTCTAGAACTTCACTGTCTAATGCCATGGCCACAAGCCACATGTGGCTATTTAATGTGAGTTAAAATTAATGAAAATTAGTGTTCAGTTCCTCAGTCTTACTAACCACATTTTTAAGTGGTCTAGGCACAGGTGGCCAATGGCTACTGTTCTGGACAGAGAAATAGAGAACATTTTGTCACAGCAGAAATTTCCAACAGATGCCCTTTTGAGTCCTCTGACTCGTTGCTGTCGTGTCTGTCTACCATTACGGCTTACTCCACTCCTGGAAGTACTTCACAGCTCTAAATTTATTTAAGTGACACTCTTTACCTGAGCCACTACCTGCTTACTGACCTCTCTGCATCCCATCTCTTACTTCCTCCTGAAGTTCGCACATTTATTCATGCGTCCATTCACTCAGCAAGTATTTATTGAGCCCTTGTTCTAGACACTGTGAAGGAACAAAGAGGAAAAGTCCTTCCAGTAAGATGTCTGCATTCTTTCCGGGAAGATAGACATGAATATATGCTAGAAATTCAGGATCATACACCTGAAACTAACATAAAATACTATTGACTGTCAACAGTAATTGAAAAGTTAAAGAGATAGAGAGAGAGAGCGCAAGAGTAGATGCATTAATATCAGACAAAGCAGCAGGAAAGCCATCAGTGGCTTCCAGAGGCTCGAGAGGAGAGAGGGAGGGAAGAGCAGGTGTGCACAGGGGATTTGGGGGGCTGTGACACTAGTCTGTGTGATAATATGATTGTGGATATGCAACTCACTCATTTGTCAAAGCTCCCAGAACTACACAACACAAAGAGTGAACCCTAATGTAAACTATGGGCTTCAGCTGATAACACGGTAGCAACATTGGTTCATCCGTTGTTAACAAATGCAGCACACTAATGCAAAGTGTTCGCAGTAAGGGACACTTAATGGGGCTGGGGGAGGGCAAAGGCATGTATGTGAACTCTCTGTACTCTGGACTCTCTGTACTCCGGACGGCAGTCGGCCCAGTCCACCCGGCCCCGTGCCTAGATGCATGAGATCATTTTCTATTTCTGAGTAGTTGGGGAAAACTGTCTTAGAACCTGTCAGCCCCCCTCCCCTTGCCCAGCGGATCTGCTCTGGTCGCTGGGTATCTGTTTACCTCAGAGAAGGAGCACTCCAAGGGTTTCCAGGTGTCAGGTGTGGCACACCAGACACTGGCACTTGGAGACAGAGTTATTGATCCAGACCAGCCATGGAGGACTTGCCGCCTGCCCCCATGTCCACCTTCCAGCACCTGGGTGGGGCTCTGGTGGTGTTTCTGAAAGCTTGAGACACACCCCAGGGTTCCATGTGTTTCTCTGGGAGATCCAGGTATGTGTATGGTGGTATCTTTGATAGTAAAGAGATGACACAACTTTAAGACTAGGAAGGGGCTAAGGAAAAGGTATTCTGCTGGCAATGAAGTCTTTGGAAGATGTAGAGAGAATATTGACACAAGGACACACACCAATGACTCCCTCTGGCTGCCTGGAGCTTGGTCTCCCCACTGTAGACCTGGTGCTTGTTGGCATTGAATACAAACCCAGCAGGCCTCTCTGTGAATGGTACCAAGAGAGCAGGTCCCTAGACTTTACAGCTGACTGATGAAGGCCCATCTCAGAGCATCAGAGATCGATGGAAAGCAACTTCAGAAGAAAATAACAAATGATTTCAAGAAAAACATTCATTTTTGAGATAGTCCACAACTGTTCCACCAAGAAATTATGGGAT
>PVKM010021646.1:0-16400 GCA_004027735.1 Carollia perspicillata | reverse complement strand
TTTTTCCTGCCATGACCCCTCTCCACCGGCTGCCGATTCCACCCCTCTTACCAGTCTTGATGCATGGTTTGTTGTTGGACTTCCGCACAGTTCAATTTTCTGTCTGTTCTGGTTGTGTTTTTGTTTCTAAATCTTTGTTGTCCTTAAATTTGGTTGTGCAAGGAGGTGCAGTATGCCTTCCACCTACGCCTCCATCTTGGCCAGAAGTCCTGCCTATGTCTTTTTGAATTAGTGTTTTGGATTTCTTCTGATAAATATGGAAAAGTGGAACTGCTGGGTCAAAAAGTAGTTCTGTTTTTAACTTTTTGAGGATCCTCCATACTGTTTCCATAGTGGCTGCACCAATTTGCAATCCCACTAACTGTACATGAGGGGTCCCTTTTCTCCACATCCTCATCAGCACTTGTTTGTTGGTTTACTGATGATGATGGCCATTCCGACAGGTGTGAGGTGATATCTCTTTGTGATTTTAATTTGCATTTCTCTTATGATTAGTGACCGTGAGCATCTTTTTCTATGTCTGTTGGCCATCTGTATGTCCTCCTTGGAGAAATGTCTCTTCAGATCCTCTGCCCATTTTTTAATTGGATTGTTTGGGGGGGCTGGTGTTAAGTTGCATAAGTTATTTATAAATTTTGAATATTAACCCTTTATCAGATGTATCATTGGTGAATATCTCCTCCCATTCAGGAGGTTGTCTTTTCATTAATGGTTTCTCTGATGTCTATATCTTAACAGCTTCAAAGTCATTCAGAAGACAGTGGGATAATATTTTTCAAAGTACTTAAAAGAATTTAGCTGTCAATCAAGAACTATAGCCTGAGTAAAATTATCTTTACTGAGCAAGGCTAAAATGCAAACATTTTCAATAAACACACCTGATTTTATTAGCAAAGATCCTTACCACTGGAACTTTTAAAGCCCTTACTTTAGGAAAAAGGGAAAATAAAATGGTAATATATACTAAGTTACACAAACCCTGGCTTTTAAAATAAGTAATGATATATCTTTGTGAATAAGCATTTTTTAGTTTTTCGGGTAAATACCCAGAAGAGGGACTACTGGGTCGGTCATGTGGTTACTCTATTTTTAGTTGTTTGAGGAACCTTCATACTGTTTTCCATGGTGGCTGTACAGTTGACATTCCCACCAGCAGCGAATGAGGGTTCCTTTTCTCCACAACCTCTCCAACACTTGTTATTACTTGTCTAGTTGATACTAACCATTCTAACCCCTGAGTTCATTGCAGCATTATTCACGCTGTCTAAGACATGGTGACAACCAAGGTGTCCTTTTACAGAGCACTGGACAAAGAAGATGTGGTCCACATACACTATGGAATACTACTCAGCTGTAAGAAAAGACGAAATACTGTCGCGTGTGACAACATGGATGGACCGAGGATGGACAAGAAGTAAATGGACAGAAAAGGATATACAAGATAAAACAAAGAAAAAGGCTTATGTAGTTTATCACTATCAGACAAAATACAGATGGTGAAGTCTGCACAGATATAACAATATCAAACAAAATAAATTTGAAAGCAAAAGGAACTGTAGAGGTAAAGAGAAACATTGCATAATGATAAAAACTGAATCAGAAAGACAGCACAATTCTATCCTTGCACTGTTTAGCACATGAACTCAAACATGCATGATGTTAAAGACTTAAAAAATTATAAGAAGGAACTGATCAAGTTACCATCACATAGTGGGTCTTACAAAAATAATTTCTCTCATCCACTGACCAAGTTTTCAAAAATCAGAAACTGGAGAATATACTTTCTTATGCAAATGGAGCATTTATACAAATGGAATACCTATGGAAAAATATGGCCAATCTCAGCAAATTCACAGCCTGAACATATCTGACTACAGCACCTTAAAATGACAGACTACAACAAATGCAATGCACAGCCAAGTGTTTAAAATCAAAACCTGCATTTCTATGTAATACATGGACTAAATAGGAAAGTATGGTGGAAATTAGAAGTAAAAGATGGTAAAAACACCATCAATAGATATTTTGTAGTGCTGCTAAGGTGGTTTTAGAATGATGTTTTGCCTTAAACATTTATAAAACAAACAAAAAACAAAAACCAACTCAAATTCTTGAGATAAATTTTTAAGAAGTTAGATAAAGAACATTCGATAATCCAAAGAAATTAAAAGGGAGGAAATAATGAGAATAAAGATGAGATCATAATTAAACGAAAGAAAAAAGGAGAAAGGATCAAAAACAAAAGTTGATTTTTAAAAAATATTAACAAAATTGGTAAACTTTTGGCAGGACTGATTCAGAAAAATATAGAGAAATCACAGACTAAGACTATTAGAGTTAAAAGAATACAAGTAGATGCAAGGGAATGTCATAATCAATTTTATGCCAATAACTTTGAGTATAGGTGAAATGGTAAAATTCCTAGAAAAATATAAATGATCAAACCTAATTCAAAAGTAAATGGAAAAACTGGAGAGTCTAACAACCATGACCGAAATGGAATCAATAATTGTACATCTTCCCAGGCCCAGATGTCTCTATCTGCAGGTTTCACCAGGTACCAACATATATCTCAGTCTTGCATCAACTTTCAGAAAGTTAAAAAAAAAAGAAAGGGAGAACATCCCCCAAGCGAGGTAAGAACATTTGAAGAAGGGGAAATTATAGCTGAATCTTGCTCATGAATATAGATGCAAATATTCTAATCAATATATTAGCAAAGCAAATGCAGCAATTTATTAAAAATATAACAAACAAATTATACTTTCCGCAGGAATACAAAGTTGGCTGAACAACAGAATATGTATTAATGAAATTCAGCACTTTCATAGATTAAAGGAAAATATGTGAACAGCTATATTGATGCAGAAACATCATTTGATATGACTGAACAACCAATCACGATGAAGAGCTCACAGCAAAGCAGAAACAGGAGGGGACTGACAAGGAGCACCAACATAAACCCTAGGGCAAATACACACTCAATGGCTAACTACTAAAAACACAAGGATGCCTTCTCAAAATTACACCGGGAGTCCTAGTCAGGCAAAAGATATGAAAAGAAACAAAATGTATTACTATTGGCAATAGAAGATAAAACATAGAAAAACACAGATTAACTGTTCAGGACGTTAGCTCGGTACACTTATTATGTGCCTTCATCAAAAACGATTTTACAGCTTCAGAAGGCGCGTTCCTGTGTGTGGGCATGTGTGTGTCTGCACACAACCTGTTTTCCCAGTGACTCTGTGAGTCTATTCTCTCCATCTTTCCGCATCCCTTCTGACTAAAACGATGCTAGGCAAATAATAAATACTGGATACATATTAACCAGTATTAAAAAACAACAAAATGCCCTTGTTGTTAATAAAAAGAGAGAGCAAAGTTGCAACATACTAAAGAAATAACTGAGGGACTTGGAAGAAAAAAACATCACAGATTCCTAGAGGTTTCCCGGTGCTGGGAACCTGACCCCTGTGCCGGTGCATCACTCACTTGCCCTTGTGAGTCTTGCCCAGACCAAGCGGAGTTACCCCAGAGCAGCAAGCACTCTGTCGTGCTTTGCAGTCCTACCTTGGGATCTTTCAGAGGCAGTTTTACTGCATCTAAATAAATCAAATCTCAGGTAGTAACATTTCCGCCAGACTCAGGGTGCCCAGGAATGACGTCTTCTGCAGTGGTATTGTTTCGGCACCTACCACAGTGCCTGACACGCTTCAGATACTCAGCACAACGAGCTGGACTGCATCTACGGTACCACACAAACGCACTCGTTGGGCTGAACCCCCTGGCTTAGGCTAAGGAAACTTAGGCTAAGTTACTTACTAGTTAGCAAGTAACTAACAACCCCACTAAGACAACGAAACCAGCTAAGTCGGTTACCTGAATCCAACATTGGAGTGAAGAGCAATATTCCACAGCTCACGGTGCAGGCGCTGTGTGTTCATTGGGTTGTGAAAGACTAAAAGTAACGAGTTGTCTTGGGTATGGTAATAAGAATCAATGCACTTGTATTGCTGATTGGCTTCTTGAAGAACCTGAAAATAAAAACAGTTGCATTGCTGTGCCACTCTACCCCAAGAGAGGGTCTCCTTGTAGAGCACTTCTCTGCCCCCTACTCTTTCCCCGCTTACCTCCACACTGTTAGTCGAAGGGAGAACGTAAGTGGTAGATATTTTTGGAGCATTTCGGTAGTTCTTATAGAAAAACAAATACTAGGCTCCAAACGCAGAGGCATTTACTCAAGTGTTTTTCATTAAGGCTGAGAACTAACAATTAAGGGGAACAGATTTAACAGTTTCTGTGCCTTCACACAGAATAGATCATCTCAATTTATCACTCTTAAAAGTCCCGGATAAATAGGGATGGATATTTTTTCACTTTCTAGCATAAATTGGGGGTGCGGAAAGGTAAGATCTGTCCAGGGACACAGAGTTCCTGAGTCCCGGTACCTGGCCTCATAGCCGTTTTTGACTCTAAATTTTGACTCTACATGTGACCGTGTCAGACGCCGCAGACTGCCCTCTGCTACCCCGGGCTGTGCTGCAGAGAACGCGCCCCAGAGAAACCTGGCGAGCAGTCTTGCCGATACTTGTTGTTTCTGCCTGGCTCCTAAGCCTGGCTTTTCCCAAAACATCCTGCGCAGCACGCACTGCAATGGCGGCCCCCAGTCGAGGGGCGCGGTGGGCCTGCCTCCTTGTCATGCCAGTCGACACGGGACATTGTGTCCCCCGGGAAACAGACAGCTGTGGGGTTCTGTCTGTGTTTTCATTTTCAGTACCAACCTGGCGTAGGCAGCTTTCAGTTCTCTGTTTGGATGCTGCGAAGGCGTGGAACTGCATATTATGTTAGCAAACAACTGTTTTACTTTTGCTATTATAAAAAATACACAAGGGCACTATCCATTACTTAAATTTTTTGGAAAGGCAAATCCCTTTGACTTTAAACCCCCAAACAGTGTGTGCACTTCTGATGAACACGCACCCTTCCCTCCGTAGTCTGCGTTTTCATACGGCTCTAGGTCTCTGAGCCACAGCAGCTCATGATCAACGTTTACATTTTCATATTCTATCTTTCTTCTCCTTTCTCGCACCTTGGCTCTTCCCTATTATTCTGATTAGTACTGGTGGTCTCATTAACTAATCAGTTAATTCTTTTATTAAAAATAAACACCTACAATGTGCCTGGCACTGTGTAGGTTCTAGGAAAACAAAAATGAAAGATACGTAAGGTTGTCCTCTAAAATGTGATTAAGATTTTCATATCATTCAGAGAGGGGTCAGAGAGGGGTCAGAGAGGGGTCAGAGAGGGGTCCCAAGGAGGTGAAGATGACCGGGCATCTGACAGGCAGAGCAGGGCATGCGGGGAAGCAGGTCGACGAGAGAAGGTGGGAGCTGGGTTCGAGGAGCAGCAGTGGGGAGTATGCAGAGCTTGAAGCTATGTTCTGAGTGAGGCGCACTGCTCAAACCTTGGTGATGGGTCAGACATGTGAGGCAAAGGAAAAGCTGAAACAAAGAATGACTCTTAGCCTTTCGGTTAATAGTGACATTTTCTACTCACTTTTACCCTTCATTTGATTTATGTGGTATATTACATTTATGGGGTTTTGTACCAACCTTGCTGATGGCCAATTAGAAGATTCCTACTGTGCCCTGGCCAGGTGGCTGGGTTGGTTGGAACACCATCCCACACACTACAAGGCTGCAGAATTGATTCCCGGTCAGGGCATATGCCTAGGTTTTGGGTTTGGTCCCCAGTCAGGGTGCATATGAGAGGCAACCAGTTGACGTTTCTCTCTCACACTGATGTTTCTCTCCCTCTCTTTTTCCACTCCCTTCCCCTCTCTCTAAAAACAAACAAACAAACAAACTACTAAAACTGATACATGAATTCAGTAAAGTAGCAGGATAAAAAAAAATCCAGAAATTAGTTGCAGTTTTTTAGAGGATTCTTGTTTCATCCACATCCAAGGACATTTTTCATTGCTTTCAGAGAGAGACAGAGAGAGAGAGAGAAACATTGATGTGAGAGGGAAACACTGACCAGCTGCCTTCTCTTACATTTCTCTTACACGCCCCAGTCGGACACAAACTGGATATATGCCCTGACTGAGAATCCAACCTGCAACCCTTCAGTCTACTAGACGATGCTCCAACCAACTGAGCCACACTGACCAGGGCTCGGTTGCATTTTCATACACCGATAATGAACTATCAGAAAAAGAAACTAAGAAAACAATCCCATTCACAATGGCTTCAAAAAAAAACCTAGGAATAAATTGAACCAAGGATGTAAAAGACCTGTACCTGAAGACACCATATAAGACATTGAAGAAAAAAATGTAAGAAGATATAAATAAATATATACAAATAAGTGGAATCGTATACCATATTCATGGATAGGAAGATTTAACATAAAAACGTCCATACTACCCAAAGCAATCTATACATTTAATACAATTACTATCAAGATACCAATAGTATATTTCACAGAACTAGAATAAATATGTCAAAAAATTATATGGAACCACAAAAGACTCCAAAGAGCCGCAGCAATCTTGAGAAAGAAGAACCAAGTGGGAAGAATCACACTACCTGGTATCAGACTGTACTACAAGGCCACAGTAATCAAAACAGTCTGGTACTGGTATAAAAGCAGGTACATAGATCAAGGGAACAGAATAGAAATCCCAGAAATAAACCCACACCTTTACAGTCGATTAATATTTGACAAAGGAGGCAAAAACATACATTGGGGTAAAGACGGTCTATTCAATAAATGGTGTCTGGAAAACTGGACAGATGCGTGCAAAAAGTGAAACTAGACCACCTTTCTACACCACATACAAGAATAAACTCAAAATGGATTAAAGACTTAAATGTTAGAATTAAATCCATAAAAATCCTAGAAGAAAATAAAGGCAGTAAAATACCGGGGTATTTCTCATAGCAATATTTTTTTCTGGTATATTGCCTCAAGCAAGGGAAATGAAAGAAAAAATAAACAAATGGGACTACATCAAACTAAAACGTTTTTGCAAAGCAAAGAAAGCCATCAATAAAATGAAAAGATAACCCAATAAATGGGCGAACATATTCATCAATGATACATATGATAAGGTTTTAATATCCAAAATACATAAAGAACTTATACAACTCAACTTATACAACCAACAATGATTTCAATCCAATTAAAAAATGGGTAAAGGACCTGAGTAGACATTTCTCCAAAGAGGACATAAAGATGGCCAATAGGCATATAAAAAATGCTCAACATCATTAATCAGAGAAACGCAACTTAAAACCACAGTGAGATACCACCTCACACCTGTCAGAATGGCCACTGTCAATAGATCAACAAAGAACAAGCGTTGGCGAGGATGCAGAGAAAAGGGAACTTTTGTGCACTGTTGGCGGGAATGCAGACTGGTGCAGCTACTGTGGAAAGCAGTATGGAGTTACCTCAAAAAATTAAAAATGGAACTGCCTTATGACCCAGCGATTCCACATCTGGGAATATACCCAAAGAAACCAGAAACACTAATTTGAAAGAATAAATGCATCCCTATGTTCATTGCAGTATTATTTACAATAGCCAAGATTTGGAAGCAGCCCAAGTATCCATCACAGATGAGCGGATAAAAAACTGTGGTACACTTACACAACGGAATGCTACTCAGCTGTAAAAAAGGAGGAAATCTTATCCTTGTGGCAGCATGAATGGGCGTAGAGAACACCATGCTAAGTGAAATAAGCCATTCAGAGAAAGACAAGTACCAAATGATTTCACTTGTATGTAGAGTTGAATGAACAAAACAAACTAACAAGCAAAATAGAAACAGACTCACGGAAAGAGAACAGACTGACAGCTGTCAGAGGGGAGGGGCGTTGTGGGTCTGGGTCTAAAAGGATTAAGCAAAAACAAACAAACAAACAAACAAACAATCATAAGCACAGTATGGGGATTTGGTGTGGGGATTACCAAAAGGAAAGTGGGAAGGGGGAGGGAGGTACAACAGCATCAGTGGGGGATAACGGAGGTGGAAGGGGACTTGACTTGGGGTGCGACCACACAATACAATGTAAAGATGATACATTATAGAATTGTATACCTGAAATCTGTATTTTATGGACCAATGCCACCCCAACAACGCAATAAAAATTTACTTTCAATATTACTTTGTACTGGTGTCAGCTGGACAGCATAGTAGTGCACGATCATACTTTTGAAGTCTTTCCCCTGATCTCTCCAGTAACCCGTGCTGCACTTTGTATCCCAGGAGTATTTCTGACTACCAGTTTGTACTTAATCCCTTTACCTCTCTCACTGCCCAGTCCACTCTGGCAACCACCAGTCCACTAGAAGAGAAATAGCTTTGAAGACAAAATTTTACGAGTTATTAGCATAAATCACATATAATAAATGAAAACATTAAGAGGTTTACAGAAGAAAGAAGACAGTTCAGAGCTGAGGCTTGAAGACTTCAATATTTAGAGGTTAGGTGGAGGAACATTCAACAAAATTCCAAATGGAGCAATACAACATGGTGTCTTGGAAACCAAGAGTGGAGACTGTTTCCATGAGAAAGTGATCTACTCTGTGATGCTGTCAAAAGGTTTGAAGACAAAGAAAGGGGAGCGTATGCTGATGTAGCAGGACAATTACTGGTGACCTTGGGAAGTGCAGTTGATGGAAGGTAAGGCCAAGATGAAGTACAGTGAGGTCTGAAAGGAACTTCCAGTTAAAGATGGGAGCTTAAACACACGCACGCCCTAACACCTCACTAAAAAAAACAGCAGAATTATTTGTTTTTAATATCACCAAGTTGAAGGCCATGGGATTGGAGACAAAGGCCACAACATTTGAGAAGCTGGAAAGCAGAGGGATAAGTGGTACCTGACTCCGGAGAAAATAGGAAGGCAAACCCTTGTACGAATTTTAGGAGAGACCAGAAGCAACCTTATCTGCGTGTAGACATGCAGAAAGATTCAGAAAATGGCAGCACTGTGTACCTCTGAAAGTGGCACTGAAAATAGGAAGAACAATTTAAAGTCTTTTTAAGAAGGCTTTAGGGCCCCGGGAAGCCCTTGACAGCTCTGAGCTGCCTCAGGTGGCTGCCCATCTACCTCCTCAACACAAGGAGGGGACTCACCTGCAGAAGGTGACTCAGTAGATTCTAAGAGGAGGGGCCCTAGGCACCACCGACAGAGCGACATACTACATAAAGAAAGAGCTGTGTAAAGTTCGACTCAGCGTTGTTCAGTAGAAATGTAAGATGAGCCGCAAATGGGAGCCACGTGTCATATTAAATTTTACAGTAGACATATTTTAAAATATTATCATTTCAATACACAATCGATATAAAAATTGTTGGTAAGATTTGTTTAGTACTGTTTTATATTGGCGGGTCTCTCAGGGAAACCACGTGGCCCAGTCTCCAACAGTGAAGTCCAGTTCTTGACCACTCACCCCCAGCCTCATGCAGCACTTCCTGTCATCTCTTAATGTCTCGTTATTAATATGAACAAAGAGGCAGACATCATGGGATGCTGCTCTCTAATATGAGAAGTAGAGACAAGAAATAAATCCCAAACAAAAAAGAAGCTTGAGGAAAATGAGACAAAGCAGGAAGAAAACACTAAGACTTCAAAGGACTTTAATATCCTCCTCGAGATAAGAGGAGATACGGTTCTAGGGAACGTGCACAGGATGCTATAAAAAGGTAACATAAAATTATAAATAGAACTTTGGAAAATTAAAATGATGATACCAGAACTGGAAGACTCAGTAGGAGACCTAGATGAAAGCCAAGCCATATCCCCAGAACAAAAAGACCAAGTGTTGGGGACTAGGAAGGAAAAGATAATGAGATTGCAAGTTCAGTTCACGAAGTCCAACGCCAGACTCACAGTAGTTACAGGAAGAAAGAATAGAAAAAACGAAGGGGGAAAGACCGTCAAAGAAAGGATTATAGAACACCTTCCAGAATGTGAAGCCAGGAGTTTCAAGATCGTACCGGGCTCACCAGGACAACACTTGGGAACAGACCCATACCAAGGAACACCAGCAGGACATCTAGACCATCGGAACAAAGAGACGATCTTAAAACCCTCCACAGAGAAGGAAAACAACAGACGCAAACCACTGATACAGGATCAGAATTTTATTGAATTTTCTGAAGGAGAATCCAGGAAGCTAGAATACCACTGAGGACTACCTTCCAAGTTTTGAGGGAAAATACTTTTTATCTGTACATAATGCCAGACTGTCAGTCAAATGTATGGGTAGAATTAAGATGTTTTCAAACATCCAGTGCTCCCATAATTTACCTCCTATGAATCTTAACTAAAGAAGCAACTGGAAGAGGTGGTCTCCTAGAAAGAAACCTGAGAGAGAAGACAACTAGGGATGCAGGAAACAGAGTCCCTAGCTGGAAAGAGAGGCAAAGGATGGGGCCCGGATGGTACAGTGAAGGGAGCTCCCAGAGCACAGCTGCGCGGCAGGCCTGGAGGGCAAGCAGGAGTTCAGAGCATGTGGGAGAGATATCGCTTAGACAGTAAAATTGATAGAATACTTGTTAGGTTTGAGTGTATTCAAAGAGACTTACTTTTTGGTGCAGGGTTTGGGGATGAGTAATGATAAATGCATAGTAAATAAATGAAAACAATGGGAAAATGAACTCCAGGAAAAACAGAAATTGTGTCAGAAAAGGAAATGTAGTCATCATACAATACTACCCAGTTCAACTGTAAGTAACAAGTATACAATTGAAATAAGGTAAACACTCACATAGATCCAACCAAAAACTATGGCTGAGTTAGTGTTGTCAGAGAAAGACGAGAGAAGTGCTCGTGTCCATGCAGGGGCCTATGAGAGAGTGTGCACGGGCGGGGGCGGGGGTGTTGGGCGAGGTGGGCAGAGCTGTTCTTGCAACAGGGAGTCAGTTGATGCTAGTGCCCCGAACTAAAACTGAAACTAAACAAAACGCACTTGCTATTTAGAGGTGGCTGAGTGAAGTAACAAAAGAAAAGGGTAAATAGCTTGAAGATTTTTACGTCTGGGAATGTGGGAGTGGGAGGGACCTGCTATTTTTCATAGGAGTCTTTATAGAACTTTCTGGCTTTAAAAATATGTGGATGTAAAACTGTGATAAAAGTAAAATTGAAATTAAACAGACAATAAAAAAAGAGTATGGGTTTCTCCGTAAAATGTAAAAGCAACCGAAGGAGTTAGCCTTGGGGTTGCTGTTAACACGGGCTAGGCACGCAAGGTCAGGGCCAGATTTCTCAGGTTCACATCCTGCTTCTCTCACTTACCAGCTACGTGACCTTGGATGAGTTACTGCCAGCCAAGGTGCCTCAGTTTCCTACCATTTAAACAGTTTCCACTTCCCAGAATTGTTAAGAGGATTAAACGAGCTGAAATACTTATTAACCATCATCTGGCATATGGTAGGTGCTCAATAAATGTTTGCTATCGTGGGTTCCACTGCCCCATTAACCGAATCAGAAAACACTGACGGACAGTGAGAGCTGAACAGGACTGACAGGCACTGCGGGGGAAATGAGGTTGTTTCCCAAGAACACGTTACTTTTTTTTTTCCTAAAGAAAATACGTGCAGCCCTGGCTGGTGTAGCTCAGTGGATTGAGCGCGGGCCTGCAAACCAAAGGATCGCAGTTCGATTCCTAGTCAGGGCACATGCCTGGGTTGCAGGCCAGTTCCCAGCAGGGGACGCACGAGAGGCAACCATACATTGATACTTCTCTCCCTCTCTCCTTCCCTTCCCCTCTAAAGATAAATAAATAAATTTTTAACAAAACAAAACAAAACAAACAAAAAAAAAAAAAGAAAATACGTGCATCCGTCACGTACATTTCTCTTTTCCTTCAAATATCTGATAAAGATACCCTTTCGGAAAGTACATTTTAAACGGCTTTGGAGGTTTCCTGGGCATGTGCAGCTCGATCTGAGAGTAAACGCACTTTACGGCTGAGGTAGAGGGGAACACGGATCTCAGCGAGACGTGGAAGCGACGCGGGAAGGACCGGACCGAAGCGCGGCCCGTTCGCACCTGCAGCAGGACTTTGGGTTTGAAATGCTCCGTGAAGCTCCAGTCCATTAAACTGCGCTGCTGCGTCTTCTGTATGTCCTCCAACTCCGCTTCCACTGCCGTCCTCTTGGGTTTCTAAAAAATCACAGGGATACAACGTCCGCCTTCATCTGTGGATGGAGCCCTCTTGGACTTCATCAACTAGCCAGCATGCACCCCATCTAATTAGGGAAATCTGCATATGTACAATTCCATATGGCAACATTTTAGGAGACCTGCTGCCAGGAAGAGTATGCCTTTGCCTTTTTTTTTTTTATGGGCAACATAATCTAAATATTTTTATTGTTAGGTTATACTCTTCGGAGTCCTGTTAGCAATTACAGGCAGGTTTTCTGAACTCACTTCAAGACAGTATTAGCTCTACACGGCTGTATGGTCGGCAGGTGTTTGTGAGGCTGCCAAGCCACATTGTCTAGAGAGGAGCGTGGAGCTTGGAAGTTAACTCCTTTCTCTCCAGCTGGGGCTGGTCTGGGCTGTCTGAATAATCTCTCTCCTTCTGGGGCATCTGCATTCTCCTGCCAAGCATCTTTTTTTTTTTTTTTAATATATGGTTCTTATTCTGGGTCACGGTTTTCTCCTACGAGCTTACTTGTCTCTACACTTTTAGGAAAATAATTTCTTACCTTTTCAAGAGAATCAGCCTTTGTGACTGCTTCATCTTTGATCTCATTGTTCGTGGTCTGCTCTGTAAATCAAAGACACCAACATCCAGTTGCGTTTGGGCTTTGTTCTTGCCTTTGTCAGCGCTGTGCCTTTTTGTTGCTCATATGATCTATGCTTTTGTGCTGAAAAGGTAATTCCTGAAAGGCATGTTTCATGCCTCCAAAAAGGTGTTTGTGTCAATAACTCTAAATCAGTGTCTATCTAGAAAAGTTATACTAAACCCTTGGAAAAGAACCCAGCCTCCTATACATACGTTCCTGAATCACAATAGATATGCTGACTTCAGACTGTATCACTCACGTCTATGTACCTTTGCCTTTACAACTTGCAAATATTTGCTGATTAAATGATATCGACTGCTTAGTACACACTGTCTGTCTTGTCACGCTGACAACGATCACAAAGCCCATTCAAACTTCGGTGCATCAGACCCTGTGAGTGACAGATTAGGTCAGGGCCACGGGGTGTATGGAAAGGAGAACTACTGGATGAATGCACCTCCACTTAGAAAGCAGTATGGTTCCCCTGCCCTGCAACCTCTTCTTCTGTTCGTTAGACAGTTATGAATGTAAAAACCTTTTAATGAGCGCCTGTAGATTTACGGATGGAGTTTAACAAAGGCCAGTTACATCAATAAATGAATGGGTAGCTGGACTCCACGGAACCATACCATGGACCACAGGAGTCACGCACACCAGCTCTCCTTGGGCCCAGAGAGTGTCCTTATATGATGGCTGGGACTGAGACATGATCCTTGGCTATGGAGCAAAAAGCCCTATAAATGGGCAGAGAAAGAAGATTCATGCTATTGATTTCTGCATCACCGTGCTTCTGTAATTCCTACAGTGACAAATGTTACACAGAAAAAAAGAGTTCCGTGATGAATTAGTTTAACATGGATAAACAAGCATCTTGACTGTGAGCATCTCAGAATTTGTGATTTGCTCTTGTGATTGTGAATCTCTAACAGAGGGATGGACGGAGTATGTAGCATATTCCAAATCTGACGGAAGAAATGGAATAGCGAGATTCACCTTGTGAGATGTTCGTGGTGCTGCGGAGTCACTGAGCCAACTTGACTTTTTATCACCTTTAGAATAGAAAATTAAAACCTATAAAGTAATTTATGAGCAGGCTCCAGCTTCTCTCCCCAAACGCCATCTCCTTCCCCTCCCTCTTGCTCATTCCACTCCAGACTCACTGGCCTGCGCTCTGGGTGGAGGGTTTTGCACTTGCTCCTCTCTGTCTGGCATGTTTTGCTTTGAAATAGTCATCTCTTTCAAACTCTTACTTCATTCATGTTGCTGCCCAATGTCACCTCCTCAAAAGCCTCTGCCTCGTACCTTGCTTTATTTTTAATCATAACACTTATCATTGACTGATGCTATCTGTTTATGTCTGTCTTGGCACCTCCCACGTGAATTTCTAGAGAGTAAGAACTTTGTCATATTCTCCCTAACTATGCCCTGAGTGGCCAGCGCACGGCAGGAACTCAGTAAATATATATAAATATGTATATAATTGAACTGAACCTATGCCATATATTGAAACTGGAAATGTATGTACAGCGAACAGAAATGTGAAAGAAACCCTAAAATAAAAGCTTATTTTGGGGTAAGCATAAGATCTGTGGCAAAAAGAACCATATCTGAGCTTCCAGAGGGAGTCGTTATGTCTAACAAAGAGGCGACAATGTTTTTCTTTCTGTTAGGAGCATGGCTACTTACATTTTCCCAACTAGTGCCACTTTGCCCTGGGCTGCTGAGGGCGACAGAGCGAATGTTCCATTCTGGTTTAGAGCACAACTGTACAGTCGGTTCAGTTCAGTATTTATTTAAATATATCCACTCAAGAGAAAACTCAGGCCAACTATAACTCTAACTAGACCATGATGTCCCATGTGTCCTTGAAGCAATTGATATGAAATCTGTGGAATAAAAATTATTCTATTCTGCGGTCTGCCAGATTTCCGGGAGATTTGATATTCCCTTCTGTGATTAAGGATCCAGCAGAAAAAGTCTTGAGTTTAGAAAGTATGTTCTTAAAAAAACGGCATCAGTTATTTTGTCAAATGAAAGAACACTCTCAAACTAATCTGAACTCTTTATTTAATAGTAGAACAAAAATCATTTTTTCTTTCTTTTTGATTTCTGCCTTCAATTGCATAACCCTTTGACAGTGTGATTCAGTAGTTTTTGACACATCTGGAAATGGATGCGTTCCCATCCCTTTGAAAAACAGCTTTCCTAATCTGTTTTACTTTAGAGATAACAAGATCCCTCTGCAAAGCAGTTACTTTATTAAAAAAACACCCAACAAGCATAAAGGGCACATCTAAACCTATAGCCTCACGGTTATCAACTCTCAGGTTTTTCATAAATATCCAATAGGCCCTGTCAAGTTCAAAAACAGTCTCAGATGGAAATCCAGTGTTTGGTTAAGAAAAGCACAAATATTCAGCCCTTCATGTCCAGGAACAGGCTTTTATATGTATTTGATGCTAAGATAGTTGTGCAGGAAATACATGAACAATTTCTGCTGTGTTTAAAAAGATTTAAAGTGGCTGCTTTGGGAGTGTGATTCATAGTTGAGGGGAAAATGCAGGATCACAACAACGAGAAATTCTCTCATACACAACAGCCACAGAGAGGCACTACTAAGCTTCCACCGCCCTCCCCCATTCAAATGTAACAGTTCCTTGAGGTGGGCCAGCATACATCATGTAGCACATATACCCCTTACAAGTCATGGGTTCGGCTCTCAAGATCGCTCAGCCTCCAGATACACTGATAATTTTCAGCCCCATCACTTCAGGAAGTGGTTGTAACTTCCTACTTCCCACCAGGATCCAGAATGCCAATTTATATGGTTTGACCACCAGGTGGCAAAAGTTGCCTGAGGAAAATCACATACCAGTTGCTCCAAAGGGGGGAAAAAGCAAAAGCAAAACAAACAAACAAAACAAATCAAAAAACCTCAGGTCTTCTATCTCTCCTGGCTTATTCTGGCTCATATTAATTCAAAGTGACTCATTTGCCAGATGCTTATTCTCCCCTAGGATGAACTAATGCCATAACATCCCTGATTAACTTGTCTGCCTTAACTTTTTCGTGAGCTGGGCTAACGGATAAGCGTACTTAGAAAGGAGAAGTAGGCAATCTACCCTAATGGGAAGAAAGGAAGGAAGACCCTAAGGTAACAAAATCAGGACAAGCGTCAGCATGAAGAAGAGACTATGAACATGGCAAACCATCAGGTGCACCACAAGGAATTTCCGGAACCGAGGAAATCGTAAGCCACTGCGAAGAAAGCTTTGGTTTGGAATCGGCCCTCTGTTGGAATCCTGATTTCCTATATGGCTGAGCAAGTTACTTAACCCCTCTGTGGCTTCATTTCCTTGTCTCTAAACTGGGATAATAGTACCTTTCCTCATAGGCTTGATGTTTGTATAAAGTATTAGTTAGCGGATGCAAAACACCACAGCAGAGTGCTCAGAATACAGCAGAGCAATATTCAGGCAGGTTCCCCCAATTTTACTCCATCGATGACTTCCTCTTCTACCCTCTTCTAGGTAAACGAACATGTGAAGTTCACCATTCAGTCAACGCTGACCTAACGCCTG
This sequence comes from Carollia perspicillata, assembly GCA_004027735.1. NCBI lineage: Eukaryota > Metazoa > Chordata > Mammalia > Chiroptera > Phyllostomidae > Carollia > Carollia perspicillata. Next base: position 5 of record PVKM010021646.1, on the reverse strand, counting down.
CTCTC
>PVKM010021645.1:0-22582 GCA_004027735.1 Carollia perspicillata | reverse complement strand
TTCTGTAGACATTGTAGTGTGTACAGGGTCTGGCAGAAGTAACGTCTGCCTGAGTGTGGTTGGTAAGGTAGTCATATGGGTATAATAATCTATAGAGTTGAACATTTCACCTAAGATGTCATATGGTGTGCTTGAGTGTGATATTGTTATGTTACAGAATTATATGCTTACAATTTTGTAATAGAAAAGTTTGTAATAAAAAAGGGGCCTTGTTTGTGCCAGACCTTGTTTTTTGTTGTTGTTGTTGTTGTTATGCTGTGTTTAAAGGGGGAGAAATTTCAAATAGTATTCTCAGAATAACCTAACTGGAGGGGGAAAATATCAATATTTATGGAGAAATAACTCTTTGAAATTATCCTGTTTTTTAAGAAAAAAGTTTCAGGTGCTCTATTTATAGAAAATAATTCACTTAGGATATAAGGCCCCATCAGTCCATAAAGCAGGTACTTTTTCAACTATATGATGCTGTCTTCTGGCAATAATCATTAATTTTCCTACCTGGTAGACTATTCACTAGCATAATATAAATTATTCAGTATCTCCAAGTACACTAGATACAAAGAAAGGAGTTAAATTGACACTTTTTGCTGATAAGGCAAAAAAATCAGGTATATTCTTTACAGCCCATGTTCTTTGCATATTTGTTGCCAATAATACATTTCTTTTTATTTCTTAACAATACAACATTTATAGGTGTGTGTTGCATAATAAATTCATTTACATGATATTTTTATAAATAGTGAGTTTTTAACCTACACAATGCCTACATCGTTTCCTCTCTCCTTCTCTCTTTAACGTTCATGGGAATTGGTCAATGGCATTTATGCATGTATGGTTTTGGAGTGCCAATATAAATATCATTATATACCTAAAATTCTCAATCACTTCATTTTTTCTAGAATGTACTAAACTGTGATTTAATTGAAATTTAAACTGTTTTCTTGCTGGTTTTATCATAAAAATGCTTTAGGTTTATTTCAAAGTATAGCTAGTGCTAGGCCAAAGCCATCTCTAGTCTAATGGAGTCCAGCCTTTTATTTTATTTTCATAATCCCTCCAGATTTATCCAAAATAAAGAAGTTAAGTAGTACTGTAAAAAATGGATATCTCAGTAAGACCACAGTTGAGGTAAAAAATCTGTCCAAAAATGTTTAGCAATATTGGTTTTGAAGACTTTTAATCTTTTATTCTGAATAGTTTAGGTATGTTTGCAAAGAAAAAAAAATGACAAAAAAAGGAATCTTGTTTGCAAAAGAAAAAAAATGACAAAAAAAGGAATCTTGTTTGCAAAAGAAAAAAAATGACAAAAAAAGGAATCTTGAAAAATGAAAGGATCTATGCCATGCATTCACATCCAATAGCTCATTAAAAAGTAAGAAAAGGCCCTGGCTGGTGTGGCTCAGTGAATTGAGCACTGGCCTGCAAACCTAAGGGCTGCCAGTTCATTCCCAGTCAGGGCACATGCCTAGGTTGCAGGGCAGGTCCCCAGTAGGGGACACATGAGAGGCAACCACACATTGATGTTTCTCTCCCTCCCTTTCTCCCTCTCTTCTCCTCCGTCTAAAAATAAACAAATAAATAAAATCTTTAATTTTCTTTAAAGTAAGAAAAGAGCAAGTACACTGTAAATTGAAAAGGTTTAATGATTTAACCAGACTATTTTGTTTCCAGGAAAGGATTACTTGCTCAGATGCATTTTGTGTTATATCAAAGCCCATTTTAAACTTATTTATTCCAAATAATGGAATGGACAATATTTCTCTTAGAGTATCTTGATAATTGTGTGTTTCCTTTAAATAAATTGCTGACATATTTATTAAATTATTTTTATCTTAACTTCAGAACTAGTGGTTAAAAGTAGCTGTATGAGGCCATCCAAGGAGGTAAAACATACATAAACACCCATTTAAAGGGGAATGCATATGTAGCTGGAATTCCTAACCCCCTACTTCTGTGTCTTTCTCCAGCAAATAAACTGATCAGACCTTTCCAACCCCAACCCATTCCAGCATAGCAATTCAGGGAAGCATCTTAAAAGAGGAGTTTTTTATCCTTGATTTCTTATTGCCCCTGCAGTACACTGGTGGAGCACTAATGTTTTGCTTAAAGGCCCTGGGGTTCTTTCTCTCCCTGTGCCAGATCACAAAAGGTTTCACTTTTTAGCCTGCAACTTTGCACCCAAGAAAGATAGTTATCCTGTCCTTAAAAGCCTTGAAACCTGGCACTGTCTTGGCCTCCTTATGGATGAAATTCCTTACTGGCATCTGTTTCCAGAATAGGGATGTGTCATCCATATTGAATATTTGCTCTGACAAGTAATTTTCTTCCATAATCAGCTTATCAAGATTTTCCAAGATTTTTTCAGTTCACTCTACATTAGCACTCACAGACTCACCACCCACTTTCACAATATGTGATGAGTAATGATTCTAGAACTTTTAAACCACCCAGCACTAGCAGTGAAGCCAACATTATATTTGGGTCCAGCCTTTTCTTTCAACATCGCAAACTTTTGCTTTGATCATGATCACCTTGGTTCTGAGAGGGATCTGCTTCTGTGCCTGGTCTTTAATCCAGATCATTAGAAGTTTTTCTATGTCTGACTAAATTCTTCTAGAATTTGTGTTGGTCTTGTTGGCTTCAGTGATGCAAATGCTTTAACAGGATCTGTCACTGTGTTCTTGTTCTTCAGGATCATTGATATGGGTGAATTAGACCTGCCTAACTGGCACAAAAATAGCTGTCGCTGATCTTCTACCTTTGTAGTCCTTAATCACTTTTAATAGTGTATCCAGGTAATTCCTTTGACAGGGCTTCAAAAGCAACATTAACACATATAGGTTATAATAATTCCTCTGTTTTCCTTCAGCTTACTTTCAATTAATTCTTGAATACAAAGGCTCTATTGTTGTCTCAACTTTTGCTCAATACACAGAGGCATGGAGACTAAAATAGATATACCTGGGAATGCAGCTTTACTTCTTAGATAGAGGCTATTTAGAAAAGCTTACTATCATAACTCATGAGACGAGTCTACAAGAATTTCTCAACTTTTATGCCAGAACATATTTTGATTCTTAGATTTCACTTTGGGAAAAGAAAGGCTGATAAATAAATGTAGTTCATATATGTGACATTGTACTTTTGCATCAGAAACTTACAACAATGAGTTAAATACATATTTTCCACACAATGTCTTTATCTTGAATATTCTTTTGCTAAAATTTTAACTAGTAAATCAAGTGATAAAATATTTAAACAGCAAAACAGGGATTTCTGCAGGATGGTCATATTTGGCTTTACAGAGCTAAGAATAGTTACAAAGCTGGTTGCCCTACATAGATTGTAGGACACAAATGCTTACAATGTAATGAATGACAAAGAAGAGGGAAAAACTGCTGAACCTGGTCTCTGGATGTCCCTATAAAGACATGATTTGCAAGGCATATGAATTAAAGGCTTGAGACTCCTTAGAAGTTTGAAGCATTAATTTATCTGTGACCTAGCATTAAAAAAGGGTGTTCAGACCTAATTTTTTTGTGAATAGATTATTTCATTTCATTTCATTTTTTAGAGAAAGTGATTTTAAACTCTTCACTATGTCGTGGTTGAACTTGAAAATGTAGTTATTTCTTTTCTCTCTCTCTCTTAAAGATATTTTATGTGGTCATTATTTTAAAGATTAACCCACCCACCCACCCACCCAGAAAGGTATTTTGATGTGAAAAATATTAGGTAATCAATATCTGCATATATCAGTAAAATAAAGCAACAACCAATATATGAGATGGGAAAGTTATGTGGGGAGCTAAAAGTTTATTAAATGGGGGGAAATTGTTTTCAAACAATTCCCTCATGAAAGTAGATGAGCTAGGGACTGGAGATTATCTTAGGCAGTAGAAATCTTGGCCAATATTATTACTAAGAAAATAACAGAGTTTTCAGTGGAGAGGAGAAAATGTAGGTTTGTGAAAGTTCATAGAGAGTACACCACCCTGGAAAATTAGAAAACTTACTGTCTTGCATAGAAATGCAAGTATTTCTGTGTTCTTTGCATAGAAATAGCATATGATGCCTGTTTGAGACACTGAATAGCACACATTCCATAATCATTGTTAATTCTCAAACAGTTTCATATAACATGCATATGGTTAATACACTACCTGGTATATTTTATTTATTTATTTATTTTTAATATTTTTATTTATTTATTTTTAGAGAGAGGGGAAGGGAAGGAGAAAGAGAAAGAGAAACATTAATGTGTGGTTGCCTCTCACATGGCCCCCACTGGGGACCTGGCTCACAACCCAGGCATGTGCCCTGACTGGGAATCAAACTGGTGACTCTTTGGTTCTCAGCCCACGCTGAATCCACTGAGCCACACCAGCGATGTACCTGGTACATTTTAGAGAGATGTGTTAACACTTAAGTGCAAGCATTCCAATAATCAGTAGAGAGTAATTCCTTATCGCTTTATCTGAACTTTAGACAAGCAAAGGCTAATCTTTTTATATTTCAATGTGTAATCACTGCCTTCTCCCATTTTGATAAACATTATTGAGTTCTGGAGAATAGTCCTTTCTCTTTATATGTGAAACTTCAGTGACTTTAGTAGTCATGGGTTATGAATTCCAAAACCCCCAATGAATGCCTGAAGCCAAAGGTGATACCAAACCCTAATCGATTTTAACTCTGCTAGAAATACAACAGCAGCAGACACAGCCTCTCAAGTAACTTACATTTTTCAATCCAAATCTATTTCTGAATCTGTGTCACCATTCCTTACTTGCAGTGAAAGGCTTGGTGTTGCTTATTGGAGGGGATCCATTGCTGAAGTCTTCCTGTAGGCTCAGTGTTTTCTTTGACAACAAATTACTGTCAATCAGAACATATTTTCTCTTTATATCTTCCACTCACAAGTTTTCAATCTTCTTTTTTTTTAAGATTTATTTATTTAGTTTTTGAGAGAGTATAAGGGAGAGAGAGAGGGACAGAAACATCAATGTGTGGTTGCCTCTCACACATCCTCCACTGGGGACCTGGTCTGCAACCCAGGCATGTGCCCTAACTAGGAATTGAACTAGTGACTTTTTGGTTCACAAGCCCACGCTCAATCCACCAAGCTACACCTGCCAGGGCACAAGTTTTCCATCTTAACCAACAATTATCACATACTATGGCTGTAACATGTCTTTTAAGGTGTGACTGCAAAACTGGCAAGGGTTACTTTTTTCTTCTTTATGACTTCACGGATAGAAGATTCATTCTTGCTATAGTTCTTAGCAATCTCAACAAACAATATTTTTATTTACTTATTAAACCAAGAACCAACACCTTTCACTTAAAAGAAGCACTTTACAACTTCTCTTTAGAATACTTGAATTGCCAACATCAACACTCTTTCATTTTGGGGCCATTATTAAGTAAAATAAGGGTGCCTTGAACAAAAGCACTGGCAAACCACAACAGTCAATCTGATAACTGAGATGGTTACTAGGTGACAAAGGGGCAAGAACGTATGCAGAGTGGACATGGTGACAAAGGGATAATTCAGAGCCCTGGTGGGATGAGGCGAAATGGCACAAGATTCCATCATGCTGCTCAGAAAGGCATGTAATTTAAAAGTTATGAATTGTTTATTAGAATTGTTTATTCTGTTACTATGGTTGACCACATGTAACTGAAACCATAGAAAGTAAAACCACAGATAAGAGGGGACTACTGTGTTTTTAAAACACAAGGGTGTTTTGCAGAAAAGTTTTGTGCTTTGTGCACTCTGTTGTATATAAGCATAAATTTAGGTTTAGAGAATCAGTCATAGAAGTGACCTCTGAGTGCTCAAGTGGTGTACTTATTGCTTTAGATGTTCTCATTTATTTGTATGTGGTACTTCATAGGGTATAAACATATATCAGCATCATGTAGAGAAACTGTTGGAAAGTAGGAAGACTTTAGTTTGAGGAAACCCAGGTTTGTCCTGACATATTTGGGGCATCACTCATAGACATCTATTTAATTCCCAAACACTAATGTTTCTCAGTTCATTCCAGAATACCCTAAAATGTGGTATAAAAATGCATATTAAGCAAATCACATTATGTAGAGATCATGCATATTTATGGTTTCAGTATAAGAAGGTCAATAGTGCTCTGCAAAGTTATAGTTTAGTCATATCCAGGAAGTTGTCTTTGTACTTCATCAATGAACTACATTTAGTTTATAGTGTTCGTCATTTAATAAAGAAGAAGTGGTCAAGTATATCTAGGAAAAGTATATACTTTCCTAGTGTATCTATGTGTTACACATACACACACACACATATATATATATTTGCCTTTCAGAAATCATTTGTGTACATATTACATAAACTGTGGGTCTAAGTGAGTGTCTACAAAGAATACATTTTTGAATTTTGGCATTTCTAATTGTCCAGGTTATGGAAAGTGAGGATTCCTAAGTGAAATATATTGCTTGCAATTGTTCAAAGCCAAAGGAATTTAGTGACAAAGTAAAATGTTTCCTACTTCTGAAATGGAAATAATAAAGGGAAAGAGTCAATGAAACTTGATTTATTTTTCTAATGAAATTAAGAATATACTTCAGCAGATTTTAGCCTTAAACTAGTAGCTACATCCTTGAAAATACATTTGTTGCAAAGAATTTTTAAAATTCTGGGCCTCTGGTCAAGATTTAGGCATAGGTAGACACACTTCACTTCCTTACACAGCCACAGAAAAAATACAACTATATCTCAAAACAAATAATACTCAGAACTGTCAGAAAAGTCCAACAACCAAAGATTTAAAGAAGCCACTTTCATGCAGATGAGTAGAAGGGGTGGAGTTGCAGAAACAGATGGAGAGGCGCTGAGACGAGTTGTGGCGTGGAGAGAGGGCAGCAGCAGTAGATGGCCCTACATTCACAAACTGTGGATAACAATCAGAAGGGATACCTTGGGAGTGAGCAATCTAGACCCCAGGCCAGACCTCACAGCCCATGGTTCCAGTGCTGAGAAAATAAATCCCCATAACTTCTGGCTGTAAAAACCAGCAGGGTTTGGGGTGGTGGAAGTAACTGCTGGATTTTCAAGAGACTTTGTTTAAGGGCCCACACAGGTCCTTTAGAATATATGCAAACCCACTCACTCTGGGATTTAGCATCAGGGCAACAGCAAGAAGGGCAACAGTCACATATGGGAAATAGGTAAGGGACTGGAAATGAGATGAGTGCCGGGCAAACCTCCTGAAGTCAGACAGTAGAATTGTCTCCTCTCTGAAACCTCACCCTACACAAAGCCACAAGTGGTGAAGCACACCACACACAATTTACAATTTACAAAGTGGTGAAGCTCCACCATACACAATTTACAATTTACAATTTATGTGTCTTTTCTACAATAGACCACACTGTTAAGACAGGGAGTCAAAGCAGCTCTACCTAATACACAGAAATAAACACAGAGAGGCTGCCAAATTGAAAAGACAAAGGAATATGGTCCAAATTAAAGAACAAAAGAAAATCCCAGAAAAAGAACTAAACAAAACAGAGATAGCCAACCTATCAGATACATGGTTCAAAACACTGGTGATCAGGATGCTCAAAGAACTCATTGAATATAGCAACAACATAAAGGAAGAAATGAAGATTACACTAAATAAAATAAAGAAAAATTCACAGGGGACCACCAGAGAGGGGAGGAAGCTGGGATTCAAATCAATGGTTTGGAACATAAGGAAGAAATAAGCATTTAATCAGAACAGAAAGAAGAAAAAATAATGTAAAAGAAAAGAATAACATAAGGACCCTCTGGGACATCTCCAAACACGCCAACATCCAAATCATAGGTATGTCAGAAGGAGAAGAGAAAGAGCAAGAAATTGAAAATGTATTTGAAAAAATATTGAAAGAAAACTTTCCTAATTTGGTGAAGGAAATAGACATACAAGTTCAGGAAGCACAGAGTCCCAAACAAGTTGGACCCAAAGAGGATCACACCAAGACATATCATAATTAAGGTAAAATGCCAAAGGTTAGGGTTGGCTTTAGCTCAAGTGGTTACTTCTTCATGGCATTCACTGAAATGCCAAAGATTAAAGATAAAGAGAGCACCTTAAAATCAGCAAGAGAAAAGCAGAGAGTTATCTACAAAGGAGTTCCCATGAGACTATTAGCTGATTTCTCAAAAGAAACTTTGCAGGCAAGAGGGGACTGGCAAGAATTAAAGTGATGAAAAGTAAGGACCTACATCCAAGATTACTCTATCCAGCAAAGCTATCCTTTAGAATGGAAAAGCAGACAAAGTGCTTCATTGGCAAGGTAAAGCTAAAGGAGTTCATCATCACCAAGGCATTATTACATGAAATGTTAAAGGGACTTATTTAAGGAAAAGAAGATCAAAACTATGAGCATTAAAATAGCAAAAAAATCACAACTATCCACAAGTGAATCTAAGAACACAAACCAAGCAAATAACCCAAACAGGAACAGGATCATAAATATGGAGATCATTTGGAGGGTTATCAGCTGGGAGAGGAAAGGGAGAGAATGTGGGAAAACGTGCAGAGTTAAGAAATACAATTTGTAGGTACAAAATAGACAGGGAGGAGTTAATAATGGTAGGAAATGCAGAAGCCAAAGAACTTATACACATGACCCATGAACAAAAAGTAATGGGGGGTTTTGCTGGAGCGAAGGGGTTTACCAGGTGGAGGGAAGGAAGCGGGGGAAAATTAGGACAACTGCAATAGCATAATTAGTAAAATATATTAAAAAACACACTTAAACAACAGCAAGTTGTAGAGAAAGAAAATGGCTAAATATAATACCATTTAAGTACTAACTACTCATCCAGCAAAGATGATCAATACTGAAGAGATTATAAGGATAATGTGTGCATTATGTGTGGAAAAAACATAATAAAAATCATGGGTTGGAAACTGTGTTAAAACAAAAACAACGAAGCTTTTGTTTTGCTTTGTTTTGCTAGGGAAAGAAGCATGAATGGGTGCATACTAAGTGAGATTACAATTGAAATGAAAAAGCTTTCCAAAAGGTTTCTTTTATGCCGGTCAACTCTCACCCTTGACCCCCTAGTTCTAATTTAGGAGTCCACATATGCCATATTAATGCAATCTTTAAGGACTTAATAACGTCCTTAGCTCTAAATGTACCACAGAGTATCTTAACACTGCCCATCAGTTTCTCCAGGCTTTCTGCTTTCTCTCAAACTAATAGAGTATGGTGTGCCTCTTCTTAAATATTTGAAATGTTTGTTGGTTCTCCTAGAGGAAAATGAGTGATCCAGAGTCCCTTCAGTTGATGATTTCATTTTACTGTGGTTGTGAATGTGATAAATGCACTTGTCTCTAGAGAATGTAACTGCCAGCTTCAGGGAGTGCAAGTGTGACTGTAACTGCCTCAATTTCAGTGACTTATTATTCTCTGAATCTGTTCTGCTTGTATTGGCATAGTTGGTGCAGAAAATGTTTACAGCTATATTTAGAAATAGGAAGAGTAAATAAAGTGGCATTTATGAAAAGGAAAAACTTTTCACCTACCAATAGATAGTTCCAAAAGAGTTTTGTTTGTTTCTGGTTAATATTCAGAAGCCCACTGATGAAAGAAAGAGTACAGCCTCATAATTAATAACTTACATTATTTCATGACTGTATCATAAAAAGGATCTCCTGAGACCGAGGTGGGTTTTCGGGAAACACACTCCAACATGTATTTCAAATATAGTGCTTGCAAACTTAGTTCCCCAAGATGTTGCCATGGGAATTATAAAATTATGTTTTAACATACTGGTTCATTTTACTTACGGATATTTTTGCACATACTTTGAAAACTTTACGTAAGTTCCTTCCTGTTTCCAGGGTTTCCATTTCAAAATGTGTCTTACTTATTACTTCTTTAGGCACCATGTGCTCTGCTCTTCCTGTTACCACCTAAAATTGTATTTGTCAATAGGGCATTGAAGTAAATAAGTTTGAGTTTCAAAATGAAATATTTTAGTTTTGGAATTTTTCATTTTTCCACCATTGCTTTTGAGTATATATAAATTGGAAACATTTCTAATACTTCATTCATGAATTCAGAAATAAATACGTATGAGTAGGCCTTGGGGTATATTTGCACATAAGAGGTAATGAAATATACATTCACTTCTGATACAAGCATTCTCTATGTTCTGGGGGATTTTCTTCTAACAATGGTGGTAGACAATGACTGATTTCCTTCAAGTCCCTTAGATTCAGCTAGACATTATTTGGATAAATGGTCTATTTTCCCCCTTTTATGTATGTTATTAGCACAAAGAAAATGGTGAGTTTTATACTTAATAATATGGACAAAATTTCATTACCAGTACGTGAGCTCTGAGGGATATAGTGTGAAATCCTGGAAATCATTATGACTAAAGGTAGGAAGTAAAAGAATTTGTAGTGCCTTCATGCCTTGGTTTTGATAATTATAAAGTGAGTATAACAATTATATGACAACTTATGAAGATTTACCGAGGAACTGCTTATGTACTTCCAAGAGAATATGTTAATTATGCTTTGGAAGCATTTAATTCTTTGGTTATAAAACTATAATTCAATGAATGGATGTAGCAAACTATTGAGTGATACCCTTCTGTTTTGTAAGACATAATATAATTCAACATGTCCCAGAGTTTCACAGGAAAGGAATGATAGAATCTCATAAGCAAAAGGAACTAGGGGAATCTATGCAAGTGTCCATTGGGTGCTTAGATCTCCACCACCACATCGAGTCATGAGAAGTCCTCCTGGCATTGCGATCCCCACTCCCCTACAGTGGCTTTATCTGCTTTTAAAGCATTCTAAGGGTTGAAGTAAATGTTTTGTGTAATTTAATTTTCTGCCTATTATTGATAAGATATTTTATGAAAACTGACCACATTCTAGAATATGAGCTAAATGAAGAGAACTAGTGAACGCTGCACATAGAGCGCTTGACTTTGTGGAATATAAGTATAGGTAGTACAGGTTACACATATCACTGTGTTAATTCCCCCAGGTATATGTCCAAAAACATCCTCTTATCATTTCTGAATTGTTCTCATTTAAATATTTGAGTGATCTATCTTGTCTCAAAAAACACTGAAATAAACCTGAAAATCTCTTTATTCATCCTATGAAATATGGACTAGGTTGCTACTTTTAAAGATGAGAACAGTCTATTTAAACATAAACTTGAATCACCGATGGTCAATATTCTGGTTGCAAGTATGATTACAACTTTAAGGAGACACCAATAATTTAAATTAACCATGTTGTTACAGAACAGACACACACAAGGGCGTGGACTCCAGAGGATGGTATACTAATACTGTCTGGACCACCTACTAAGCTTGATTGTCCACTGCCAATTGGAAAGTCATCTCTCAATGCCAGAGATTTGTGAAAAGGAAAGGAAATGTTTATTTAAGGCTGTACCGACTTAAAATAGTGACCTAACATCTTCATTAAAATATCAAAGTCCTTTAAGATACCCACAGATGCACACAGTGCTCCTGTCTCCCTCCTGCACTAATTCAGGGTACTGTAACTCAGAAAAAGAGCACATGTCCGTGTTTCCAGGCCACTGGCACCATCAGCCGTGTTGCTGTCCAGGCGGGATCTCTAATTAATCCAAAGCCATGTGGCACCTTCTCACAGGCTACTGGAAAGAGTTCTTTGTACCCATTTTTCCAAGCAAAGTCTCTTCTTTCTTCACCAAAGCTGCAAAGGGGTCTGCACTCTGGCTAAGCCTCCTGGTTCTCCCTCTTCACATGGCTGCAGGGGTCCCCACTCTGCCAGAAGCCCGTGGCTTTCTTCTTGTACTGCCACAACTGAGTAGTTCACTCCCCCCACATGGCTGCTGGGTCTGGGTTTAAATCCCCGTGCCAATTTTCTTCTGTACCCCCATTTCTGACCCCTCCTACAATCTGTTACACCTGCCAGCATCCCTGTATTATTCCAAGTTTACTGGGCTGCCATCGTGAGTCTGGGCAGGTATGGCCCCATATCTTGGAGTCAATCTTCTCCAAGCTCCCACGCAGGCACTGTAACTCTGGGGACCTGCTCCCAGTTACATTTGGGGGGAATGTGACTTCCATTCCCCTGGCTCCAAGCATGGCCACAGCTACTTAACATATCCAAGTGACCTGCCAAAGGCTATAGATATGTTAAATGACCGTGCTAAGGATTAGCTGCAAGGCTGTGGCTGTACAAAACAGCCCTGCATATTCCTGCTTCATGTGTCCCTTCCCACAACTCACACCTGAGGGGGAAGGGGTGAGGACATCTTATATGTCTCTCCAATATTTCCTAGACACATTGAGTTCTGGAAACCATTCCAAATTCCTTTTGGGGGCTCCCCTCTTGGCTGCACCCTGTATCAATTTGAACTTTGTATCTTGAATTGAATAAAAAATGTAATAGGTGAGTGAATGGGTTTTATAGCATTAGAAACTGTTTTTCCCAATCACATACTTCAAAAAATGGTTATTGCTTTTTGAGCTCAAACAGGCATCAGATTTATTTGGGTTTCAATGCCCCTATTGGAACTAGGAATGCTTTCCAAAATATCACATTACTATTTTTGCTATATTTGCATACTACTGGCATAATATATTTTAAAATATTTTTGTTTAAATCTATTTTAAAATGATGGCACTTATCACCTTAATATTTTAAGGTATTTTATAAAATATGACTATTAGACATGTTAAGAGTTGTATTTAATTACAATTTTTAAAACACCGATCTAGATGCTTTTTATTTTTTTCCCTTCACAAACATTCAATGTCTTAGTATTTTTCATTGTCTCTGGCTCTTTTCATTTAGCTACTATGTACTTTTGCAAGTTATTTAAAATGTAATGCATAGATTCTTAAAGTATTTGTTCTATAACTAACTGAACATGTCACTTTTTAAAAATACTGAAAATCTATCCCATATTTAGTTTAATTGCCCATAAAAATTCAGTCACTTTATCTCACATTAGGTACTTGAGACAAAGTGTGTGTGTGTGTGTGTGTGTGTGTGTGTGTGTGGAGCGTAGAGCAGGTGTGGGGGGTGTTGTATTATCAATGAAACCAGAACAACAGCAACACCCCTCAATTAGCATTGGAAAGAACTACCTTTAAATGATTGAGGCTAAATATGTGTTTCAGGGTCAAACTGCCTCACCAAAACATTTCTTTTTAATACAGTTAAAATGTATTTAAATACCATCTGCACAAACATGTGAAAAATTGTTTTTAATTTCCCTCACATTCTCGGATGTGCCTTGAATGACTTTCACAGTAGTCCTTGACAGAAAAATAAGAAAAAATGATAATATCAAATGAGAGAAAATAAAGTTCAAGTTAGACTAGTTAACACCTGTTACTTTGGCATTTTGCAGCCAGCCAATTAAAAAATAACAAAGCTTTGGATTATCAGTCTAAATATCTTCAACAACATAAAAGGGAGTCTTAGTCCAACTTGTTCTTGTGTAGTATTTTAATATTACTTAAAATATATTTCCATTGTATAGTACACAAGACAGTGTTATATCAGATAATACAATTGTGGCATTAAAGCAGCTAAAATTTTGGCCTGCCTCTCTATAATGATCTATGTGATTAATACCTTCCACCACAGACCAAAATAACCCTTACTGATATTTTAGGGATTCTTTGAGCCTTCATAAAATAACAATTTTTGTTTTTCAAGTACAGTAGTTATAATCTACACTTTGTTTTCTCCACTGAAATAGCTTATTTTTCAGACTATAAGACACAGATTTTTAGCACATTTTTTGCTTCAAAAAAATTTCCCCTATTTTCCTCCTCTAAAACCTATGTGCATCTGAGGTCTACACCATAAGACACACCTAGGTTTTAGAGGAGGAAAATAGGAAAAAAAAATTGAAGCAAAAAATATGATAGAAAACAGTGCATCTTATGGTCTAAAAAATAGAGTACCTTCCCTTTGGTTTCTGAATATACACTTTTCTTATCTTTCCAGGGCCTGCTGAATACCTAAACCTACCTCCCCAGTGCACTTTCCCCTAACTTCCCTCTCTAAAGTGATAGAACATGATTTTTTTTTATAAATTTCCTTTTCTTATGCCTCTGATAATATGGGAAAGTCAAAGGATCAGAGTGTTTTTTTCAAGCAAGTATGTCTCTCTAAAAAGTGTTATTTATAACAGCAACTAAGTAGATTTAAAATTGAATTATACTAAAGTAATTTAATCTTTCTCTAGTTCCAGGAGTATTTCATGATCTCTTTTACCTAATAATAGTAGGTATTACTGGATTATTTTTCATTACAGCAAATTAAAACAACCTTTTCTAAACTGTAGTTATCAATAATCATACTATGTCTTTAATGTTAAAAAGATTTCTTTCCAAGTGTTTTTATACCTAGAATATATTTTTAATCACTAAGGTTTATGAAAAAGAGGGTTTGATATTTCTGTTTCCTAGATGAGAAAACTAAAGTGAAGAAAAGTTGGGAACTTTATATTTTAAAGGCAGCCACTTCTTAAGGAGAAGATACTCTTCTGCAAGTCCACACATAATTCAAGACAATATCAATTAAAAATAGTGGATATATTTGCATGCCAGTTAAGTTGATAGCAAATGTGTAGTTCACTAAGTTTTAATGTATTTCAAAATCCTTTTCTGCCCAGCATGGTGGTGGTGGGAAGAAGGGACATGCACAGCTGAAGGACCTAAATTTAAATTCCTATGAGGTCACTCCTTCGATTTTAGGTGAGTTATAGCGTTTGTAAAATAAGAAAATGAGCTTGTCGGTGGATAAGTGTAGTGAGGATTAGATATAACAAAGTGTCCAGTGTCAGGCAAGCACAAAAACTGCGTGCTTAGTAAAATTAGTTATATTTTCAACTGTGGTTGATCTCAACAAACTGGCATTTCTACAAGCAGAACAGGAAAAAATGAGATGAACAGAACAATGAGTTCAGATTTTATTTCTGATTAAGCATAATAAACAGTGCACATATTAATTTATCATTAAGTTAGTATAACCTTGGATTTTGTTTATTCGTGGCCTGTTAGATTTTGCTATTTCATATACATATATGCAAAAAGTATATAATACTGTATGAATGTTAAGAAATGTGTAATTCCATTAACGTTATTACTAAAAGTGGGGTGAATGAACTATACTGGTAGATATATGAGTAAGAACAGATAACCATTCCAGTAAAAAGATAATAAAATCTTTATTGCATCTCACACCATTACTTGCTATATTTTACTTATGTTGGATATAAAGAAAAAAAGGTGTAGTAGATTCTTTGCAGCTCTTAGAAGACTTGATTTTTTTGTCCCTTTTCACTTATTAAGTCACGTTCCTTAGGCTTCAGATGAAAAGTCAAAAAAGAAAAATGTGATGGGAAAAAGTATTCTAACTTCACTTGAATCACATCTCCTGGTATGGAGAATACATTACAGATATAAACAATGCAGAGATATTATGGCAGGAAATGTATACATTAAAAAGCCCTATTCATTCTTGCTGTGCTATTGCTTGAACTCAGATATCCAACATTAAGTGTGCTCTGCCTAAACCCTGGACCTCAATGGATTCTTAAATTGCAGATGTAATTACAATTATTAAGGCGGGTCTAATGGTGGGCCTACGCCATGGAGCCAATACGGCAGCTGCAGAATAACAAATGTTGCTCAGTGCAAATTCTTTTTTTCCCCACACTGCCTAACCATTGCTTTATTGGATGTAAATGAATTGTTAGTTTTAAATATTTTTGTCATTTTATTCTTTCATACTATTTTATTAAGCATCAATATGATTACTTATATATTATATAATAACTATGGTTATTATTATATCCTTATGTGTATGTTTTACTTTAAAAACACATATTATTGCCCTGACCGGTTTGGCTCAGTTGGTTGAGTGTCATCCCACAAAGTGAGAGGTTGCCGGTTTGATTCCTGGGCAGTGCACATGCCTGGGTTGTGGGTCCGGTCCCCAGTCCTAGAGTCTATGAGGGGCAACTGATAGATAGCTGTTTTTTTTTCTCATATTGATGGTTCTCTCTCTCTCTCTCTCTCTCTCTCTCTCTCTCTCTCTCTCTCTCTCTCTCTCTCTCTCTCTCTCTCTCTCCCCTACCCTCTCCCTCTCTAAAATAAATACATAAATAAAGCCCAACCCCCTACCTTATTATAATATATAAGACACTGTTTTTAATAACTAAAATGAGCTCACACTTCTTTTTTTACCTTTTGCTATACTATAAATTAATAGAGTGTACTACTTTCACATTGTTCTCCGCTTGATGGAACTTACAAGAATACCATTTGATAATAAACTCTTGTCCCTGGTCAGTTTAAGGATTTATGGAGGTCAGGCGACTAATGGACTTTTAGCTGATATCTGTCTTATAGAGGCCCAGTGGGTCCCCAAACTTATCCTCTGGTTATTTTTACAATTCCAGAATAAATAATTGGAATAGATATACTCAGCAGCTGGCAGAATCTCCACAACCTTCTTTTAAACATTCCTTATTTTATTGGGTTGGGGTTAGTGGTTGTACAATTTCCTCTGCACGGAATACCCTTGCAGGTGCCTATAAAAATCATTCTACATTTTGTCTGACTTGTCCTGCCCACAACATGGACCTATGTAGACAGCACCAGACACAGTATCAATATATGCAAACAAATGCATTGAGTTTAGTGAGTGACCTGAAAACAGTTTTGAACATGCAGCAGAAGGTCCATGATGGGGAGTAACAGTGAGGTAGTTAGAGCCATACTGAGAAAATCAGAAAGCAAAGCTTAGTCAAGATTATTTCTTGTAAAAACAGGCAACTATTAAAGATAGAAAAAAATCCTTGTTTGGGTCAGTATTGAAACCATTCTCCAAATCACTTGAATATTACCTAGGTTTTCCAAGAGAGAGATTCATTGCAGCCTCTGACACTGTTCCTGAGGCATTGTTTTCACAAATTTTTCCATAAAACTTCTCAGTTTAGATTGAACCAATTCCTTAAACTGCACCATGCATCATTTTTCCTTTTGTATAACCAATTGTTTTTGACTCAATGTTGAAGTGTTTCTGTGTGTAACATATCTTCTTGATTAAATTATAAACTCCTGGAGATTGGAAGCTTTGTTTTAATTATATTTCTATTTCCACCTCTACTCTGAATAATCCTTGTTGCAAGGTAGACAGACACAAGTAAATATTTATTAAGTGACTTAATAAATAACACATAAAATTTAAGTATATTTGATTGGCAATTTATCCTGGAAAAATAATAAAATGGTGAAAGAAAAGTTATGGTAGGTTAAAATTTTTAGTGGGTAGACTTTGCAATAATTCTCTTAGATTTTAGAGTGTAAGAGAAGTGGGTTGACCTTTTACTATAAAATGTAGGCATTGATTCTTTAGCCACAGATTAGAAGAGGAAGATTTGTGAAAGATAAAGAAACTCAAAAATCTGATTTAATTCTCAGACTTATCTATGACATGTTTAAGCAAAGATGTTTAATTTTTCTGAAAGAATTTAGTAGACAAGTTCTGGGGCGTAAAAATGGTGAGATCGTTATAAAAAAGTGAAATTGATAATGCATAAGGGTAATAAATGGCAATATTCACAGAGACAGAATGTTTAAATTGCCAAGATTCACATCTTCACTGCCTTTCTGTCCTGAGGCACGACTTGTCCTAGTTTGCTATAGGAAGTTCTAAATTAATTTTGAACACAGATAAACTAACACATTGAGATCAAATAGTCCCAGACCTTTCTTTATAAATGTTAATCTATTTGAGAAAATGTTTGGGACTTATGGAAGTTGGTTCAGATTCTGGTATATGATATTTCAATGTTAGTGGATGTATATGGAGTTCCATTTCAAGAACATGATGATTTAAGGGATACATAAATCTATGCCATATCTAATAATGCTATGGATATCATCCATTAAGAATTGCATTTAACATTTATTGTCTGCCATGGTTAAGAGTTTTAGGAATATTTAAAAATAAAACACAATTTTCCTCATTTCAAAAATCTTATAGTCATTGACCAAGTCCTACCTTGTTTATAATGCACAAACTAGACCAGCTAATTCACAATTTGAATAATAAGTTTTAATTGCAAATGCCCACCTTTTTTCTGGAGGTCCTAGTTATAGCAAACTTACCAACAAGCAGGAAGAAAAAGAAATAGGAATCTTTATATTCCAAAAACACGATAATGTGTTCCTTGTAACTTAGGAGTTAATGATCATGAGGGATGTAGAGCTTATGTTTCCTGATACTATATTTTGACTCATATTTAAATATACTGATTATACTTTATTACTAATCTTCTGACCAGTTAATGAGCCTTCTATAAAAACTCTTAACCAAAAGGTACCTTATTTTTAAAAATGTATTATTTCTTTAATGTCCACAATTCCTCAAAAATCTTCCTCCTTTACTCTCAGCCCTAAAGAATAATCCATCATCAGTGTGCTGAAGCATAAACAGACTTTGATCTAGACTTAGGCATAAATTCCCTGTAATCCACTGATCCAAGCTAGCTAAGTGAGCCAGAGAAAGGATCAGTTGAATTATTGTACAAATTCCCTTTGGAAAATTTGAATAAAATGCAACATCTACAAGGCATATGCTCTGAATGAGTGGTGTAGAAAACCCACAAACCTAGTAAATTGGAAAAGCAGTCCAGCTGCTTAGCTATTTAAGTACTAATGTAGAGAGAGATAAAATTGCTTTTAAAATATATCACACCCTTTTCCCAAGTACACTTCTGTTTATTTCCTATTCAGGTTGCCTTGGGGAAAGGAGAAGGAAGTTCCTGGTTTTTTGTTTGTTTGTTTTCTTTCGTTTTTTGACATAAGTACACTGTATTGTTAAATATGTTAAATGTCTTTAAATGGATAAAATAGGTAGCTATTTTATTATATTGTGAATGGTTGTAAAGCATGCATTTTCTAGTATTTTTCTTAACCATTCTTTGCCTTTTTGTGTGTCTCGAATGTCAAAGTGTTACTGGACAGGGACTGGCCAGGAGTGGGTCTGCCTCAGGATAGCCTGTAGTTAGTAGGTTCCTGACTCCGTGTAGGAGATTGCATTATGTGAGTCCAGGTGATTTTGAGAGTACATTTATTATGGCTGGGGGAAGTGAGATGAAGGACTAAAGATAGAAGAAATAATAGGAGAGAGCCTAAGTGGTACTCTGTTTTGGCTCCCTAGAAATGTTATAAAAAAGTAGTAAGCCAAGGCAGGGCTGCTTTTAGCTCACCAGGAAGTCAGAGACAAGGGGGTTCCTGGAGACAGGATCAAGGCGTAAGCCCAGGTCCAGCTGCCACTGCTTTCCTGGCTGCAAGTCTCCTGGGGTCCCTTAGCATTTAGGAGGAAATAAAGGTTCATGCCCAGGAAGGGGCAACAGCCTGCTCCAGAGCAATCCCACCCTGAGTCTTTGTCCTGAGGGCTTTTTTATCTGACTCCTATGGGTGAGAATCTTAGGAGAGGATTTCAGCAGAATATTAATTAGCTTTCCAGGTGCATTTTTAATATGCTGATGCATCAGAATGAGCGCATAAAGGGGTTTGGGGATATTTTTGGTCTTCTATACTGTTTAACTTTTATCGTGGGTCTGTTTGGCTTTTTGTTATTTATTCCCCTGACTTCATCTGTCCTTGGGTTTAGCTGGCACAGATGACATTAATTGGGCCTCTGTTATCTAGCTCCCAGACTAGGGAGACCTAAGCTATGTATTCTTTGGTTAGAGGGGAAAGGCATAAACCATTTGCTTTCAAGTGTCCTTGGTTAGGGGAGGTAAGATCTTGAGATTCACCAGCTGACTTCAGGTTGCCCAAAATATTGGTCCTTGTTTAATTTTCTAATCTCAGTTTTCCCATTCCACTTGCCTGGGAATGTTCCTAGGTTTTTACTATCCTGTCCAAAAGAAGTAAAATCACTAAAACTCAAAGCATGTGGAAAGTCAGGATGGTTAAGCAGAGAGAACTTAGCCTGAGCCTAAAGTTATAGTTCAATGTTTTGACCTTAGGAAATTAATTTATATTTTCTGGGCTGTTTTTTCTTTAATTGTAAAATAAGGAAGTTGGACAACATTATCTTTTTTCCATCTTGAACTTTCTATATTTTTAATAAAATCCCAAATTCAATAATATAAAACAATCATTACTATTTGAAATATTATATAGGTAAGTAGAAACATATATATTCCAAATAAATTTATTATAAGTTTTAGAAGACAGTTAAGTGCAATTGTGGTCCAAGTTCCAATTATTTTATTATTCTCCTGGTCATTGAGAATTATTATTTATTATGCTTCTACAATGTTCAGAGCACTGTGCTGGCTATGATACTATTTTCTATTTGGAGCAAAGTTACTTTATGATACCAAGGCAGCCCCCCCTTTTTCTTTTTTTTTTATTTGAATACAGATGATATATTATAAAATTATATACCTGACACCTGAAAATTTTTTAACCAATGTCCATCTTAAAATTATAATAAATATCTGTGATCCAAATTAATGCTGACTTCTGGGCATAAAAAGCATTTAAAAAATAATGATATATCGAATTGGGCCACATAATATTACTTCAAGTGGGATCTGGTAACAAAAAGAGGCCCAGTGTAACATGACATAGTGAAATCACATTTTATCAGCATCGCTCTCATTCAACTGGAATACGTTCTCTCCATTCTGATAATGGGCATGTGGTCAGTATTCTTATTCCCTGACAGGCTAAATGACAGGGATGTTGTTAGATATGCTGCTGATGGAAGGCAGTCATAGACTATTGTCAGAACTAACGTTTGTCTCTGAGAGTAGCCATTTAACAACTTTCTAGGAAAAAATGCATCACCGTTCTTGAAAGAAATAAAATAAAACCCTTAAATTTGAAAAATGAAAGAAGCATGATTGTGCTGGAGAATACAATAGTATTGTAAATAGCCATTTTAAAGTAATTGGCCAAAGAGGAAATATTAATATCTAATATATCAATATATGAAAATAATTTATCAAAGCAATTCAAAATTTTAGATTAAAAAGCTATAATTTTTTCATCTCAAGTTTCTTAAGGTCAATGATAGGTAATATTAAGAATTTATTCCTAAAATTAGGAGCAAGAATATTGACAAAATGTCTTTATGTCTGTAGACATAGGCCAAAATGAGTTAGCTCTATTTATCAGTTCTTGGTATTTTATCCCCTATGTCCTTGAATTGATTTATAGAACTATGTTAAAAATATAAGAACTGAACAGCATATTGATTTTTGATATTTTGATCCTATGCTGAAAACGATTTCCTATATTTCAGGCTGTTGACCTACTTAGTAGGCCTTGAAGGTATTGAGGGAAGATTGCCTGCATCCATTAGTGCATAAACTTGACTTTAGCTGAATTGCTTCTTACTAGCCTTACTATTTATCTGTACTTTGCTTTTGGATGTTGTAGCCATGATGTAATAGGACAAAGTGTCTTGAATTTAAAGTTCAGGGTAAATTTAAACTGCAAATTAGTAAACTTATATAGGGCTATCAAACAAATAGCTCACAATTTTACTATGAAGTTTGTTCTTGTTGAGGAGGAATAGAGAATCCTATCTCATGTGAAAAAGGAGGGAACTGAATGATATTTAATATTTTAGGGTGATGGCCTTCAATTAAAAATTATTTTTGGCACTTTGTAGCTGACCTATTTTTGCTTGCTGAGGGAAAAATTATCTGTGACATTTTCCTGATAAGACCTGTTGAATGGTGTTGAGAAGATGACAAGTGATCTTTCCTAAGTAGCTCCAGCCCAACATAGCTATTGGGAGAAATAAATCACCACCCCAAGTTTAGGTAGCTCCTACTAGTTCATACTTATTGAACCTCAGAGACCTAATTGTTCACAGGTATTGCTCCCCTTTAAAAGTATTTTAAAGGCTAATTACATACTAGTAAAATGCTGATTAGAAAAGGAACCATTTGAATTTCAAAGAGCACAGGTTCACCTTTGCCAACTTGCAAAGCCTCAAGTTTCCAGATTCCTGGTTAACTTCAGTTGTGGGTCACGGGTAGAGAGTACCCTTTTAGACAGCAGTATTCTCTCCCTTGTATGGTTGCAAACAAGGTAATCATTTTGTTTTTCCATTACAATTGGCATTCAATATTATATTATATTAGTTTCAAGTGTATAGCATAGTGGTTAGAAATTTATATAACTTACAAAGTGAACTTCTTGATAAATCTGGTATCTACCTGGTGCCATACATAGTTATTACAATATTATTGACTATATTCTCTGTGCTGTACTCTACATTCCCATCATGATTCTGTAACTACCAGTCTGTAACTCCTATTCTCTTCAACTTTTTCACCCAGCCCCAAACACCCCTCTAAACTGGCAAACATCAGTTTATTCTCTGTATCTATGAGTTTGTTACTGTTTGCAACCAAGTTAGTTCTTAATTACTGATTGATTTTTGTCTTGATTTTATTGAGTCTTAGTATCAGCAAGAGGAAACCTACACACTTCAGCCTTCTGGTCCAAAGGAAGTGTGTTGCT